>QRDG01001508.1:442430-634507 GCA_012064385.1 Puccinellia tenuiflora
TCGCTTGGCGCAGATGGGTGTTGTGATTCCCAATGAGTTGGGGATTGACCGTGTTCTCCAGTCACTTCCACCTAGCTACAAAAGCTTTGTGATGAACTATAACATGCAAGGAATGGAGAAAACTCTTCCTGAGCTCTCGCGATGTTAAAGACCGCGGAAGTGGAAATCAAGAAGGAGCATCAAGTGTTGATGGTCAACAAGACCACTAGTTTCAAAAAAGGGCAAAAGAGACCACCTCAAGAAGGACGGCAAGCGAGCTGCCGTGCCTGCGAGGAAAGTCAAGGAAGGGCCCTAAGTCTGATACTGAGTGCTTCTACTGCAAGGGAACTGGTCACTAGAAGCGGAACTGCCCCCAAGTATCTGGCAGACAAGAAGGCTGGCACCGTCAAACAAGGTATATATGATATACAAGTTATTGATGTGTATTTAACAAGTGATCGTAGTAGCACCTGGGTATTTGATACTGGTTCGGTTGCTATATATTGTAACTCGAAACAGGAGCTGCGGAATAGTCGACGCTTGGCAAGGGACGAGGTGACGATGCGCGTGGAAATGGATCAAAAGTTGAAGTCATCGCTATCAGCACACTCCCTCTGCATTTACCTTCGGGATTAGTTTTAAACCTTAATAATTGTTATTATGTGCCTGCGTTAAGCATGAACATTGTATCTGGATCTTGTTTATTGCGAGACGGTTATTCATTTAAGTCTGAAAACTTTGGTATTTCGATTTATATGGATAATACCTTTATGGTCATGCACCTGAGAGGAATGGTTTATTTCTATTGGATCTCGATAGTAGTGATACACATGTTCATAACATTGATGCAAAAGATGCAAAGTGAATGATGATAATACCACATATTTGTGGCACTGCCGTTTGGGTCACATTGGTGTAAAGCGCATGAAGAAACTCCATTCTGATGGACTTTTGGATTCACTTGATTTGAATCATTTGAAACTTGCGAACCATGCCTTATGGTAAGATGACTCGAAGACCCTTCTCCGGCACGATGGAGAGGGCAACAGACTTGTTGGAAATCATACATACCGATGTGTGTGGTCCGATGAGTGTTGCAGCACGCGGTGGATACCGTTACTTCTTGACCTTCACCGATGATTTGAGTAGATAGGGGTATATTTACTTAATGAAACACAAGTCTGAAACGTTCGAAAAGTTCAAAGAATTTCAGAGTGAAGTCGAGAATCATCGTAACAAGAAAATAAAGTTTCTTCGATCCGATTGTGGAGGCGAATATTTGAGTTACGAGTTTGGCATGCATTTAAAGACGTGTGGAATTGTTTCACAACTCACGCCACCCGGAACACCACAGCGTAATGGTGTGTCTGAACGTCGTAATCGAACCTTATTGGATATGGTGCGATCTATGATGTCTCACACAGATCTGCCACTATCATTTTGGAGCTATGCATTAGAGACAGCCGCATTCACTTTAAATAGGGCTCCATCAAAATCCGTTGAGATGACTCCATATGAGTTATGGTTTGGCAAGAAGCCAAAGTTATCGTTTCTAAAAGTTTGGGGTTGCGATGCTTATGTGAAAAAGCTTCAACCTGATAAGCTCGAACCCAAATCGGAAAAATGCGTCTTCATTGGATACCCTAAGGAAACTATTGGGTATACCTTCTACCACAGAACCGAATGGTTCCTTTCTAGAGAAGGAGTTTCTCTCGAAAGAAGTGAGTGGGAGGAAAATAGAGCTTGACGAGGTTATCGAACCTGTTCTTGAGATGCCGAGTAGCGCAGAACTGGAAGTTGTTCCAGAACAGCCATCGCCACCTGAAGAAGGAGCAGATGATGTTGATCATGCTGCCTCAGTCAAAGTTGCTATTGAACCTCGCAGATCAACGAGGGAACATACTGCCCCTGAACGGTACAACCCCATCATGAGTGTCATGTTGTTAGACAATGATGAACCTGCGAATTATGAGGAAGCAATGATGAGCCCAGACTCCGATAAATGGCTAGGAGCCATGAAATCCGAAATGGAATCCATGTATGAAAACCAAGTGTGGACTTTGGTGGACTTACCGAACGACCGTAAGGCCGTTGAGAACAAATGGATATTCAAAAGAAAGACAGACGCTGATGGAAACGTCACCGTGTATAAAGCTCGACTTGTCGCAAAGGGTTTCCGACAAATTCAAGGAGTTGACTACGATGAGACATTCTCACCCGTAGCGATGCTGAAATCTGTTCGGATTATGTTAGCAATTGCCGCTTTTATGATTATGAAATTTGGCAAATGGATGTGAAAACCGCGTTCCTTAATGGTCATATTAAGGAAGAGTTGTACATGGTGCAGCCCGAAGGTTTTGTTGATCCAAAGGATGCTAACAAGGTATGCAAACTTCAGCGATCCATCTATGGACTGAAGCAAGCATCGCGGAGTTGGAATCTCCGGTTTGATGAAGTGATCAAAGGGTTTGGATTTGTCCAAACTTATGTTGAAGCCTGTATTTACAAGAAAGTGAGTGGGAGTTCAGTTGCATTTCTAATACTATATGTGGATGACATATTATTGATTGGAAATGATGTTACACTGCTTGAAAGTGTAAAGTCTTATTTGAATAAGAGTTTTTCAATGAAAGACCTTGGTGAAGTGGCGTACATTTTAGGCATAAAGATCTACAAAGATAGGTCAAAGCGCCTAATAGGGCTTTCACAAAGTACATACCTTGACAAGGTTCTGAAGAAGTTCAGAATGCAAAATTCAAAGAAGGGGTTCTTACCAATGTTGCAAGGAAAGGTTCTGAGTAAGACTCAGAGTCCTGTTACGGCAGAACATAGAGAGATAATGAACAATGTTCCTTATGCCTCTGTGATAGGCTCTATCATGTATGCCATGCTATGTACTAAACCAGATGTGTGCCATGCTGTAAGTTTGACTAGCGGGTACCAAAGTGATCCAGGAGTGGAACACTGGACAGCTGTCAAGAATATCCTTAAGTATCTAAATAGAACTAAGGAAATGTTTCTCGTATATGGAGGTGACCAAGAGCTCGTCGTAAGGAGTTACGTCGATGCTAGTTGGGACACAGATCCGGATGATTCTAAATCTCAGTCCGGATACATGTTTATTCTGAATGGTGGCGCTGTGAGTTGGAGGAGTTCCAAGCAGAGCGTGGTGGCGAAATCTTCAACAGAAGCGGAGTATGTTGCGGCCTCGTCGGCAGCAAGTGAAGCAGTCTGGATGAAGGAGTTACTCTTAGAGCTGAGCGTGGTTCCAAGTGCGTCAAGACCTCTAGCCCTGTACTGTGATAATACAGGTGCAATAGCTCTTGGCAAGGACCCGACTTCACACAAGAATACCAAGCATATTAAGCGCCGCTATCACAATTTGCGTGAGAATGTCAAGGATGGTGACATAGAGATTTGCAAGGTGCATATGGATCTGAATGTTGCAGACCCGTTGACTAAACCTCTTCCACGAGCAAAACATGATCAACACCGAGAGGCCATGAGTATTAGATTGCTACAAATGTAAACTAGATTATTGACTCTAGTGCAAGTGGGAGACTGTTGGAGATATGCCCAAGAGGCAATAATAAATGTTATTGATAATCATATTTCCCGTTCATGATAAATGTTTATATCCATGCTAGAAATGTATTAAGCGGAAACAAATACATGTGTGGAATATAAACGGTAATGTGTCCCTAGTCTTTCCTCTTATGACTAGTTCGTTTATTTAAGTGATGGTTAGATGTTTCCTAACCATGGATTTATGAATCACTTAATAAACGAAGTTTGTATCATGGGTGATGATATAATGGACAAGACTCAAATTAAATAGATGTCAAATATAGTTTCCTTAGACCATGAGATTATGTCACTCCCATTTATCAGAGGAGTGCTTTGTGGACATCAAACGTCACTTCGTAACTGGGTGATTATAAAGGTGGATTTCAGGTTCTCCGATGATAGGTTGTTGGGTGGCACGTTTCAAGACTGGGATTTGTTCGTCCAACAGTTGGATAAATATCTCTGGGCCCTCTCGATAGTATAGCATCCAACAGCTTGCAAGCATATGACTAAGTGGTTAGTCATAAGGGATCCTATTCTATGGGACGAGTAAAGAGAACTTGTCGGTAACGAGATTAATCAGATATGGAGATATCAGTGGATTAAATCTCGGACAAGTAATATATCGTGAAACAAAAGGAATCGCATATGGATTAATTGAATCCCGGACATTGTGGTTCGACTGGTAAAGTACTTCGTCGAATATGTAGGAATTAATATGGGCATCCTGGTCCCGCTATTAATATGACATATTCGCGAACCCGCAGAGTCACACACTTAACGTTCGATGTAGTTAGGGTTCGAGATAAATGATGGTCAGATAGAATATTGATTCGGATTCCCGGATAGGATCCCGGACGTCACGAGGAGTTCCGGAGTGGTCCGGAGAATAAGATTCATATAAGGAAAGTGGTTTCCGGAGGTTTGAAATGGTTCGGGAATTTATCGGTAAAGTACCGGAAAGTTCTAGAAGGTTCTAGAGGGGTCTAGAAGTGGGGCCCATAGGAGTATGGGGCCCACATTGTATTAAGGGGTGGTGGGCTAGCCTAATGGGCCAGCCGCACCATGCCCTCAAGGGCCCATGCGGGCCAAGCTTCTAGAAGAGGGGGGGAGCCAGCCAAAACCCTAGGGCTTGCTTGGGGGGCAAGTTCCCCCTAGCCGCCGGCCCTAGGAGGGGTGGGGCGCAGCCCCCTTGGCCGCCTATATAAGGAGGGGCTGAGGGGAGGCTGCCGCACCCTTTGCTCCCCCCCCAAGGTGCCTAGCCGCCGCCCCCCTCCAAACCCTAGCCACACCCCTCCTCCTCCTCTCTCCCCGGCACCCCTTGGCGAAGCCCTGTCGGATCTCCACCATACACACCACGCCACCGTCGTCGTGCTCTTGATCTCGAGCCTCTCCACCACCTCTTGCGGGATCGAGAACATGGAGTCTTCATCGAGCTGTACGTGTGGATCTCTCGGAGGCGTTGCTCGTGCGGCGCTTGGATAATACATCTCTTCGCGACTAGACGAGTCTAGTTGCGGGGATCGACTAGCCAACCCTTGCCTCGACGAAACACTCACGGTTTTCTTCGAGGGTGAGATTCGATCTCCTTGTTGCTACCAACCTCTCGTAGATCGGATCTAGATGTTGGGTTATTCCGCTATCTTTGCGTAGGAATTTTTTTTGTTTTCTATGCTGCGACCCTTCACACAGACCATCAATTAATCAAGCGGAAGCGAAGTAGTGTTGTCTAGTACAACAAGATCCAAATATAGGGCCTAAGAGGCCTACACATAAATAAACCCAGCCAGCTTGCTCCACGGTCCCAAGCTGCCACCTGGGAACCCCGGACTACTAGTCGATGTCCACGAAGAACCCACCTAGCTGCTCGGTGTCGTTCTCCTCTGAAATACAAATATAAAGGCAGGAAAGAGAGACTGAGTATGATGTACTCACAAGTTTAGTAGGGCGATATAGGACCAATGCTGACGGAGGCTCTAAAGCTGTATAATGTAGCTATTTGCATAAAGCTAGATTTTCAGTTAAAAGATACAAAAAGACACGAGGCATCGTCTATTCAGAATATTTTTCATAAAGGGGATAAGAGAGTAACATTTCATCTTCGGTTCTTGGCGAACCTACTTGTAGCCAAACCACTCATCTCACACAAAGGCACTCCCTCGAATCCCCCTCGAGGAAATGAACCTTTTCCACACATGTTGAGTTGCAACCTTTAGCTGTCACATTTTAATTCATTATGCTATACTTTTTTATGAGCTAATCCGCCTTTCCCAAGATTTGTCCGTAACCGTGCACACGGCTTTTCGAAAAACTAATTTACCCATCGGTACCGTCCGGCTCACCTGATTGGCCCTCTTCCGGGGAAGGCCGGCGAGTGGGCGCGGTTAGACCTTTACATTGCATGAGGCTTACTCAAGGACCATCCGTGTGCGGAAGGACAGGTTCAGCGCCTCCAACGCCCTGCCCCGCGGCCACATCCTAAACACCACCGTCCTCGTTTCTTTTCCACCCACACACTCACGCGCAAATGGAAATAGCAAACTAGAGGACCCTTGACAAGCCCCTCACAACTTATTCGGTCACAGGGGATTCCATATGTCCCCACCTTTGGCAGCACGTTCGGTTCTTGGTTCTAGCTAAAAGCACTCTCAGCCTAGGCAGCAAGAATGAGGCAAAACACCATCCCCGATGGCAACTCATCCAAGCCTTTAAACAAATTAATTAAGTACCACACACATCCTCCACATTGTCCGATCATTCCATCAATTGCATAATTCATGGAAATAAACAACGGACAGCTAAAATTTAACTAAGCATGGCTAAGCATTGCTAAGCATATAACAACAATAAGTATATTATTGTCTCAAGCCAACACATCATCTCTAGGATTCATAGGTAGGGATACATGTGATTGGCTCGGGAAAACATGCATTCATAGGATACTCTATGTCTTGATCAAAGATAACATCTGAATCGCATGCAATAATATGGTGGACAAAATAAGTTGATAAAAGCATAGGATGCTTGATGCCAAGAAGGTTAGGTTATCTCTTGCCTTGCTGCCCGGGCGAGTAGTACTGCTCGTCGTGACAGGTCGCGGTGACCTCAACTCCAGAATCTATCGGTACCTAAAAATAAAATACAAAGAACAAATAAATCACACGAACACAAGGTGCAATGCGCAATCACATGATGACATGTCAAATTGAGGCAACGATACTTTCATATAAATTTAATAGCAAGTTAAATGGAGGGCCAAATAATTAGTGCAATTTTTTGGAAACAACCCCATATTTATCTTAATGTCTAATTGTTCATAATTTATCACATTATTTAGAAGTTGCTCAAATATGCATGTACATGACATAATTACAAAGGCTTTGTTCTTTGGATCATTTTGGTACCTCATTTGTAATTTTCGGAGCACCGATGAATAAATAGTGATTTAAATAATATTTGGATTTAATTCTTTTAACCCAATTATGAATAACATCAAATAAAAAGTTGTGATCATGATGTGATATTAACATGGTTTGATTGCATTTGAAGTGTTGATCACATTGATATCTTATTCATAATTTTTGGGTTAATATTTAATAAGTTATGAAATTTCCTAATTAGGTATTGTTTTTACCATTTTAGGAATTCTTAAAATAAAGGCAAGTTTATTTATTCCAAAGGGCAAGGCAATGTGACCAAATAAAAGGTGTTGTTTTCCTGAACACATTGGTAGTTGATTTGCCAAAATTGGAGCATTTTACAAATAGTTATGAATTATTCAAACTTGCCTTATTTCTTAAAAAGGAAAAACCAAAAGCAGACGGGCCGGCCTCATGCCGGCCAGGCCGGGCACCAGCCCGAGTGTGCCGGCCTTTGGCCGGTCCAGGCTGGGGCGCAGGCCGGGAGGGTGGCCGAATGACCCGGTCCGTGGCCGGCCCAAGCCGTGAGCGAGGCCGGGGTCCAGGCCGGGCAGCCGGGCACGTGCGCGTGCCGGTCAAGTGCCACGACCGGCGTGTGCTTGCGCGGTGACCGCGGCACGGCGGCGCGCGGAGGCGACGCCGGAAAGAGAGAGAGGGGAGGGGAGGAGGTGACCGAACGGTCGAGGGGCTCACCCCGGAGGCGATGGTGCGGACGGAGGGTCACGGGGAAGACGGGCGGCGGCGATACCGTGCACGCACGGCGACGGACAGCGGCGAGGTGACCGAACTCGATCTTGCCAAAAAGGGAGTCCCACTTCGATTCGCTCGACGAGGACGTGCAGGGCGGCGCGGCCGGGCGTCTTGACATCTCGCTCGGGCTCGGGGAGGCCGGACGGCGGCGAGCGCGTGCTCGACACGCGGCAGCCGTCGGTCGGACTGAGGCGGGGAAGGACGAGCGGCACGGTCGCTCCACGGCGTCCCTCATCGATTCCTTGGGCCAGCGGGTAGCGAACGGTGAGGCGATCTTGAAGGTGGCGTCGGTGTGCTTCGGAGCGGCCGGAGTCATCGGCGATTCGACGGCGAGCGCGGAGGCCGTGGCGGCCATGGTGGATCGCGGGAGGGAGAGAGAGAAGAGAAAGTTGGATCAGGTGAGAGCAGGTGGGGGGTCCTCCTTGACCACCTC
This sequence comes from Puccinellia tenuiflora, assembly GCA_012064385.1. Classification (NCBI taxonomy): domain Eukaryota; kingdom Viridiplantae; phylum Streptophyta; class Magnoliopsida; order Poales; family Poaceae; genus Puccinellia; species Puccinellia tenuiflora. The sequence goes on from QRDG01001508.1 coordinate 450,579, forward strand.
AGGGCAGCAGGTCGATCGGGGGCAGGGCGGCATCGGAGGGCACGGCCGCGGCATGGCGCGGGGTGGCACTATCGCCACAGTGAGGAGAAAGGAAGAACTGACAGTGGGGGACCCACTGTCAGGGTTTTGATCTTTTCCATATCAATTAAATCTAGCAGGTTTTAGGCAATTAAATAAGGTACTTAAACAATTTTAAAAATTCCAAAAAAATTCATGTGGGCCCCTCTTGACCTTTAGATGCTCCATAAAAATTGGGGTGGCAAACAAAAATGTCTTGAGCAACATTTGTTCATAGGGTTTAGTTTAGGTCAAATTTGATAATTTCCAAAATATATTTATTTGGAGCACTTAAGCATTTCCAAAAAATAGTGGAAATATTTATGGAGGCTCATATTATAATAGTGAAACACCCCATATTTTTATTTTAAATTTTGGGGAAGTTTAACATGGTTCCAAAAATATAATTTGAATTGGACCAAATTGAATTCTCAATTTTATTTAGTTGCCTGTTAATAATGTAGCCTGTGGCAATTATTTATAAAATATATCCTTGAGTTTCCTGAACAATTTGGAGACTCAAGAATAATTGGTTTAACCAAATTGATTATTTTATTTGATTTGGCCATTTTGGGCAATGCATTTAGTTTGGAAATTTGGGGAAGGCTTTTGGCTTCCTTTATTTTAAATTTCCAAGTGTTGCTTTATTTTAGGTTAGCAATTTCAATGGATGCCATGATGCAATGTTTGCAAAACAAAAAGTGAAAATTTGGCCCATATTTTAGGGTACTAATCTGGGGCTGTTACAATTCTACCCCCCTTACAGGAATCTCGTCCCGAGATTCTAGAGTAGAAGTAGGGAGGAGAAGAATATGACAACACGTATCTTCCTCGTTGCAGAGATTGGGCTAACTAACAAGACATGCCAAAATGGCGGAAGGACAGAAGGTAGCTTAAGGTGACAGACAAAAAGGAACTTTGCCCACAACCATAAGCCATTGGGGAAAACTAGGAACGACTTGGCCAAACAAAGGTCGGGCCAAGGGTAGGACAACCGATCACTTTGTTCAGGATATTGGTTCAAGACTAAGACATTATTTCAAACCACCAAGAGGTGTAGATCACAGAACTTGAAGCACCGCGAGGAGAAAGGACACCTTCCGGACTCCACGCTTTTGACCTACTAGACGCTTCCATAAGGTTAAAAGCTTGGCCCTAACGAAACTGAAGGATTTCTACAATGTCAGTGTGAGTGGGCAAAACTTTGAGTTCACCTAGGAGGGGAAAATATAGCATTGATCCACATGATCCTCAGCTGGTTAGGGAGGGAAAACCTCGTACACGAGATATTGCCACGATACAAGGAGTAGGAGGATCGACCGATAGATATTTAGCAACTCCGTGGTGATGTTCTCCTTGAGGTTCTAGGTACCCCACTCCGGCTTCGGGATAGCCTCCAATCGATCACCAAGTGGAGGTCGTACTTGGAGATAGAGAAAGGACCTTAGGGGAAAACTTCTAGAACCAGTTAAACATGATTCTCATGGATAGCGGTTGATTTTGAAAGAGTTCGGAGATTTAGTCAAAAGACCTTCCGGTGAGGTGCGTGAACCACAACACCGGACTTGTCAGGTACCAGTAGGCTTAGGTCATGCTCTTGATAAAATGCAAGCATCACTTTTGCTTGAGATTTGGATTTGGTTAGGCGTGAGGATGATTCAGACTTGAAAAGTCCAAGGAAAGGTTTGCGAAAGTTAGCATCAAGGTAGGGTAACTAGATTCCCAAGCCAAGGGTTATAGCATCAAGCTCCAGAGCAAGAGCTAGATTGGGAGTTCCATGGGGTCACGACTACGAAGAGGAAACTGGACCAGCATGAACTCCAATCACTGAAGTACAACTGAGTCCTGATTGGGAAACACCAGTAAGATGTTGGAGTTCGACAACTTCTTCTTATTTAGGAACAATTCGGCCCGTGGCACACATGATGTATTTAGAGAACTGGAGGTAACAACCTACCAACTCAACAACAAAACACATATGCATGACCAACTTGGGATTCTTTCCGAGGAGACGAGCAACTTCACTCGGGCCCATGGCGACAGATGTTAACCATTGGACATGGACCAGAGAAAGCACTTCCATCATCCAGAACACATACGACGCGATGACACGAAGATGGTTCGGACAAGTTTCCAAAATTTCTCGACAACATGGTCAGGGGACAACCCGGCAGTACTTCTGGAAAGACACCCAGAATATCACGAACCACCGCATGTCACTGGTGGCGAGAGGAAACATGCTTTTCCAGGTAAGGATGTGGTCTTTAGAGTTCCGACATGAATCTAACTCGTTGACCGAAGGTGTGCACCTGAACGAATGGACTTGGCAAGACAAACAACTCAGATCGATGATATAATTACCAATCATGCTAAGAGTGCCACCAAAGCCTTTGGATTTCAAAACAATAACAATTGCTAAGAATATCTGATTACCACAACGATATTCATCCTCAACATTCTCGAGCCCGAGTAGCTCGGAGGTAGATGGATAAGGAAGGGTAAGAGCATCACTTCAACAAGTACGTCATGAGACTAGGCACGACCTCTTGATATAAAAGAGTGTGACACTCCAAGGTTGAACAGAACAAAAGCTAGACAAGCATCTTATTCCGCGGATTACAATACTTTGACCTGGTCCAAGACACGGACAAGGTACCGGAGTTTGTTTCTCCGGACATCCCAAAGTGGAATGCCTTGACGGACCACAAGAGTAACATGCAGCAGAACACCCCAATGCACGATAAACTTGACTGTCAACAGACATAGAGGTCGGACAACAGATTTAGAGTAAGGAACGGCTGACCACAATTCCAAGATATTGCAGAAGCCCTTGTTAGCACTCTTCCGACAACTAGTGCCCAAAGGGTTTCATGAATGGGTGTTAGTGGAGGAATCACAAATATTGATGGAAAACTCGCTAAGAGCAATCCCGCCGTGATTCAGATGATTCCCTGACAGAGAGTCTAGCTACAGCTAGTGTCAAAGGAGAGCATTGCTGAGCAAGTCAATTACTGTTGCAACCTCGAGTTCGAAGACTAAGTTCAAATTTTGCCAACCTGATGGAGGGTTTGAATTAACATCAGGGTTCAACGGAAAAGATCTTGGGTTAAAGATCAGCTTCATGCACCGGGACTCACAATAGCATAATGCTCACAAGGGTGACAACCCTCATGAATCATTACACCTGAGCCCTAGCACAATCCGGGACCTTCAGTTCAAGATCTTGGGATAAAGCAAGGGAATTTCTTGACGATCCGCAACACTTCCTTTCTTCGGGCTTTAGAATTGGCAGACAAGCAAAGTTAACCAGTAACTAAAGATAGAACCTAATCCCGTGATCCTAAAGATTTGAATTTGCCGACGATCAGGAGAACCGTTAAATCAAATAGAGGTAAGATGGCACCGAGATCAGAGTGAATTGGGTAAGGAGTAAAAAAATCCTAAGATGGTTTTCACAACTCCTTTTTAGGTTATAAATAGTTTTCACAACACTAGACTCGACATCGACCAATAGAAAGGGTTTCCTACAGGCAGTCCTGCTCTGAAACCAACTTGTAGCGCCCCGACCCCAGAACTATACAGTGAAACGTTGTGTAACCGGTCATGCTACACAATCGAGGGTTACTGGGTTAACCAATTCCAGGCCAAAACTCATTGGCAGGTGTGCTCGGAATGGATCATCGGCACACAACACCTCGATCATGCCATAAGCTCAGACATCGCTTTCACGTATAGTAAAGAGACCGAGACTTGTGGAACAAACTGGCACATTGCAGACTCTACGACACCAAAACTCATATAGCAACTCATATATGAGAAAGATACAAATATTACACATCAAAATGTCACAGACCATCAATTAATCAAGCGGAAGCGAAGTAGTGTTGTCTAGTACAACAAGATCCAAATATAGGGCCTAAGAGGCCTACACATAAATAAACCCAGCCAGCTTGCTCCACGGTCCCAAGCTGCCACCTGGGAACCCCGGACTACTAGTCGATGTCCACGAAGAACCCACCTAGCTGCTCGGTGTCGTTCTCCTCTGAAATACAAATATAAAGGCAGGAAAGAGAGACTGAGTACGATGTACTCACAAGTTTAGTAGGGCGATATAGGACCAATGCTGACGGAGGCTCTAAAGCTGTATAATGTAGCTATTTGCATAAAGCTAGATTTTCAGTTAAAAGATACAAAAAGACACGAGGCATCGTCTATTCAGAATATTTTTCATAAAGGGGATAAGAGAGTAACATTTCATCTTCGGTTCTTGGCGAACCTACTTGTAGCCAAACCACTCATCTCACACAAAGGCACTCCCTCGAATCCCCCTCGAGGAAATGAACCTTTTCCACACATGTTGAGTTGCAACCTTTAGCTGCCACATTTTAATTCATTATGCTATACTTTTTTATGAGCTAATCCGCCTTTCCCAAGATTTGTCCATAACCGTGCACACGGCTTTTCGAAAAACTAATTTACCCATCGGTACCGTCCGGCTCACCTGATTGGCCCTCTTCCGGGGAAGGCCGGCGAGTGGGCGCGGTTAGACCTTTACATTGCATGAGGCTTACTCAAGGACCATCCGTGTGCGGAAGGACAGGTTCAGCGCCTCCAACGCCCTGCCCCGCGGCCACATCCTAAACACCACCGTCCTCGTTTCTTTTCCACCCACACACTCACGCGCAAATGGAAATAGCAAACTAGAGGACCCTTGACAAGCCCTTCACAACTTATTCGGTCACAGGGGATTCCATATGTCCCCACCTTTGGCAGCACGCTCGGTTCTTGGTTCTAGCTAAAAGCACTCTCAGCCTAGGCGGCAATAATGAGGCAAAACACCATCCCCGATGGCAACTCATCCAAGCCTTTAAACAAATTAATTAAGTACCACACACATCCTCCACATTGTCCGATCATTCCATCAATTGCATAATTCATGGAAATAAACAACGGACAGCTAAGCATTTAACTAAGCATGGCTAAGCATTGCTAAGCATATAACAACAACAGGTATATTATTGTCTCAGGCCAACACATCATCTCTAGGATTCATAGGTAGGGATACATGTGATTGGCTCGGGAAAACATGCATTCATAGGATACTCTATGTCTTGATCAAAGATAACATTTGAATCACATGCAATAATATGGTGGACAAAATAAGTTGATAAAAGCATAGGATGCTAGATGCCAAGAAGGTTAGGTTATCTCTTGCCTTGCTGCCCGGGCGTGTAGTACTGCTCGTCGTGATAGGTCGGGGTAACCTCAACTCCGGAATCTATCGGTACCCAAAAATAAAATACAAAGAACAAATAAATCACACGAACACAAGGTGCAATGCGCAATCACATGATGACATGTCAAATTGAGGCAACGATACTTTCATAGAAATTTAATAGCAAGTTAAATGGAGGGCCAAATAATTAGTGCAATTATTTGGAAACAACCCCATATTTATCTTAATGTCTAATTGTTCATAATTGATCACATTATTTAGAAGTTGCTCAAATATGCATGAACATGACATGATTACAAAGGTTTTGTTCTTTGGATCATTTTGGTACCTCATTTGTAATTTTCGGAGCACCGATGAATAAATAGTGATTTAAATAATATTTGGATTTAATTCTTTTAACCCAATTATGAATAACATCAAATAAAAAGTTGTGATCATTATGTGATATTAACATGGTTTGATTGCATTTGAAGTGTTGATCACATTGATATCTTATTCATAATTTTTGGGTTAATATTTAATAAGTTATGAAATTTCCTAATTAGGTATTGTTTATACCATTTTAGGAATTCTTAAAATAAAGGCAAATTTATTTATTCCAAAGGGCAAGGCAATGTGACCAAATAAAAGGTGTTGTTTTCCTGAACACATTGGTAGTTGATTTGCCAAAATTGGAGCATTTTACAAATAGTTATGAATTATTCAAACTTGCCTTATTTCTTAAAAAGGAAAAAGCAAAAGCAGACGGGCCGGCCTCATGCCGGCCAGGCCGGGCTGGAGGCCGGGCACCAGCCCGAGGGCGCCGGCCTTTGGCCGGTCCAGGCTGGGGCGCAGGCCGGGAGGGTGGCCGAATGACCCGGCCCGTGGCCAGCCCAAGCCGTGAGCGAGGCCGGGGTCCAGGCCGGGCAGCCGGGCACGCGCGTGGTGACCGCGGCACGGCGGCGCACGGAGGCGACGCCAGAGAGAGAGAGGGGAGGGGAGGAGGTGACCGAACGGTCGAGGGGCTCACCCCGGAGGCGATGGTGCGGACGGAGGGTCACGGGGAAGACGGGCGGCGGCGATACCGCGCGCGCACGGCGACGGACGGCGGCGAGGTGACCGAACTCGATCTCGCCAAAAAGGGAGTCCCACTTAGATTCGCTCGACGAGGAGGTGCAGGACGGCACGGCCGGGCGTCTGGACATCTCGCTCGGGCTCGGGGAGGCCGGATGGCGGCGAGCGCGTGCTCGACGCGCGGCGGCCATCGGTCGGACTGAGGCGGGGAAGGACGAGCGGCACGGTCGCTCCACGGCGTCCCTCGTCAATTCCTTGGGCCAGCGGGTAGCGAACGGTGAGGCGAGCTTGAAGGTGGCGTCGGTGTGCTTCGGAGCGGCCGGAGTCGTCGGCGATTCGACGGCGAGCGCGGAGGCCGTGGCGGCCATGGTGGATCGCGGGAGGGAAAGAGAGAAGAGCAAGTTGGAGCAGGTGAGAGCAGGTGGGGGGTCGTCCTTGACCACCTCACGGCAGCAGGTCGATCGGGGGCAGGGCGGCATGGGAGGGCACGGCTGCGGCATGGCACGGGGTGGCACTGTCGCCACAGTGAGGAGAGAGGAAGAACTGACAGTGGGGGACCCACTGTCAGGGTTTTGATCTTTTCCATATCAATTAAATCCAGCAGGTTTTAGGCAATTAAATAAGGTACTTAAACATTTTTTAAAATTCCAAAAAAATTCATGTGGGCTCCTCTTGACCTTTAGATGCTCCATAAAAATTGGGGTGGCAAACAAAAATGTCTTGAGCAACATTTGTTCATAGGGTTTAGTTTAGGTCAAATTTGATAATTTCCAAAATATATTTATTTGGAGAACCTAAGCATTTCCAAAAAATAGTGGAAATATTTATGGAGGCTCATATTATAATAGTGAAACACCCCATCTTTTATTTTGAATTTTGGGGAAGTTTAACTTGGTTCCAAAAATATAATTTGAATTGGACCAAATTGAATTCTCAATTTTATTTAGTTGCCTGTTAATAATGTAGCCTGTGGCAATTATTTATAAAATATATCCTTGAGTTTCCTGAACAATTTGGAGACTCAAGAATAATTGGTTTTACCAAATTGAGTATTTTATTTGATTTGGCCAGTTTGGGCAATGCATTTAGTTTGGAAATTTGGGGAAGGGTTTTGGCTTCCTTTGTTTTAAATTTCCAAGTGTTGCTTTATTTTAGGTTAGCAATTTCAATGGATGCCATGATGCAATGTTTGCAAAACAAAAAGTGAAAATTTTACCCATATTTTAGGGTACCAATCTGGGGCTGTTACAATACAACTAATTAGCATAGATAGTTTACAAAAGATAAACGGGCTCCCGCTAGAGGAGCTCCCCCTTTTTGGAAACCTAGCACATATCACAAACTTCATACGACAAAGGGAATGACAACATGAAACTGAAAGATAAGTAGTTCAACCACGTTACATGCTCACATCATGCAAGGAGAGTTCACCGAAATTAAGCTAAAGTTCATGGGAACACGAGATAAAGAGGCAAATCAAAAGAAGGCAAACTCGTGTCCCGCCCATGCAAAACCCCGGAGACTAAAACTATGCTAAGCACTTCTCCACCTTTGGCGTCAAGACACCAAAAAGAGAGGAGCGACACTAGGCGTCCCAAGGGGATCACTCCTCATGCTCCTCCTACTCCACTTCCTCCTCCTCATCGGACCAGGCAACACGGACATTAGCGAGCCACTTCTCCTTGGGAGTGATGTTATCTTCAGAACCGTCGGAAACTGGGATCTCCAACTTGCGCATAATCTGTTTCTGATGGAAGCGGTTCTTCTTGTCTTGCACATGGGACTCACATGCGGTCATCAATCAACAGAAGGACTCCCTGAACTTGGACTTGATCTTCTGGACCCATCCCGGTTCCTCAGCTGGAGCCTCAGCCACTTTCTTTCCTTTCCTAAAGCGGTCCGCGGGAAGCACATGAGGTTTCTTGCGGAGCTTCTTCTCAAGATGGGGAAGCACATGATCAAGGCGCTCACCATTGTGGAGGTAGGCCCATTTACCAACAATGAGCTTCATAATGTAGGGGGCCTAGATAGGAACCCACTTATCAATGATGCACAGCCACAACTCCTCATAGATCACATTCATCACATCTAGCTTCTCTCTGGACCCCTTCCTCTCATGACACTGAGTGAGCAGATCGATAAGATAGCCATGAACTTGATCCCAGTTGCCCACGCGAGGAGTGAGCGTCTCCCTGAAAATGCGAAACATGATCTCATAGGTAGGAATGAGATCCTCAGTCTGTCCCGGAGAGCCACCTTCCATGGTGATAGGAAGAAGCACATCCCTACAACTTGGGCGGTCTTGATGATGAACCGTCCATCCATTGGATCCCGGGGTACGAGGGTTACCCAGACAAGTAGCAAAGTCTGACCACCTGCACTCCACATGCTCTTCCTTGATCATCCAACGAACTCCCATGTGCACAGTAGCATAAAACTGCCCAACAAGCTGCTCATCATAGTCCTGGTGCAGCCCCATAATGTCAAGCAGCCCGAACTCCTCACACATGGCATAGGCTTCGGCAAAGTAGGCTTGATACTTTGGAGACGTCAAGTGAGGAATGTTGAGATGATGTTGAAGGACCACAACATTCCTTTGGCCCAAATAAATTTGATCATGCACAAGCTCTTGATCATTGGTGTAGAAGCGGGGGTTACTGACATTGTCTTGACGAGGAATGAGGTAGGGGTTCTTCATCTGAGACTGTTTTTGGTTTCTTTGCCACTGTCTTCTTAGAAGTCCCACTTGAACCGGCAGCACTTTTCTTCTTCTCAAGGTTGATCTGATGGGCGAGACTTGGTTTGCGGCATCACCTCGGACTCTTCTTCAATGTCATCCTCAACTGTACGCTGCTTCTTGCGAGCTGAGGAGGAGGAACCTGAGAGGTAAGCATAAAGGTAGGGTGGGAACTAGGAAAGACAGAAAATTCGCAATAAAAACAAGGTAGATGCAAAGAGTAGCCAACTCGTATAAATATTGAGGACACCAATAGTATCGAGAGGAACCCCGGGGACACCCAAGCACACGTGCCCGAGTGACATGGGGAAATTAGGGTTTCTCAAGGTACTAGAGATTTCTTCAAGATCTACACGAAAAACCTACTCTAGACAACTAAACACATCTAGTAGAGGTCCAAAACATACTCCAATGAAGATTGTATCCAAACAATCGTGCATCTAGAACTTTCCCTACATCAAATCTAGTTTCAAATAGTGAAGCCTAGAATGAGCATGAGAGAGTGCAAATACCGGAGGCCATGGAGGAGGATGTCGAGGGGATCGATTCCCTCGGACCAGATCTGAAGAAGGAGCACTGGAGGAGCTTCAATGGGGCCCTAGGAGGGGCCGGCGGATGGGTTGGGAGAGAGAAGAGAGGTTGGGGTCGGGAGGAAGAAGAAAGGAAGACCTAACTTCCTCCCCCGGCCTAGTGCCCTTAAGTCGCCCAAACCCGCTGCACCGGTAGTACTGGTGGAGCGAGCGGTACTTCCGCCCGCTGCAGTTTTCAGGCGGCTGGAAACTGCAGGGGACAGTAGTACCGGTCGATTCGCCGGCAGTACCGCACATTGTAACTGCTCCTCCCGTAGCACCGGTAGTACCGGTGGAGCGAGCGGTACTTCCGCCCGCTACAGTTTTCAGACAGCTGAAAAATGTAGGGGACGGTAGTACCGGCCGATTCGCCGGTAGTATCGCTCCTATCAGTAAACTTGATGCTTGTTTTTAGGGAGAATTTAATGTTTAGATTTAGATCCAGGGGTTTAGGAGAGTTGAGGCTTAGGATCGACAACAAACTGTCATAATATGGTACTACACTCACGTTTGCAAGATGCAAAAATAAAAGGCCAAATATGAGTGTTTTTCCATCGCACGCACACAGTGACACATATAGGTCTAGAAAAACCAAATAAACACCAAATAAGAACCAACTCCTCACATGAGGAGGTCGATGGCCGAAGCCACCATATATGAGTATAAAAGAATTAAACACCGCGAAGATGTATCTTGGGTCCTCACTCGAAACTCATCATTTAAGCTCACAATTCATGAAATTGAATATAGAATAGACAGATGAATTCATTAATATAGGCATCATGGGGGGAGGGAGAGCCCAATAGTTAGGACAACACTCCCCCTAAATCCATGCCTACACCTAAACCAAGATAGAAGTTGAAACTATAGATGTGTATGCAAGATGGTCAAGCCAAACTCCTCGAATCCATGATATTTAGCTCATTCCTCAAATAAGTGAATCTTGCTTCATCAAGTGGCTTCGTGAAAATATCGGCAAGTTGGTCTTTGGTTGGCACATATGCTAGCTCAATGTCTCCACGGGCAACATGATCCCGAATGAAATGATGCCCAATCTCAATGTGCTTGGTTCTTGAGTGTTGCACCGGGTTGTAGGCGATCTTGATAGCACTTTCATTGTCACACAAAAGAGGCACTTTGTCACAATTGACACCGTATTCCTTCAACTCGCCCATCATAGACATCTCAAACCTATCGGTCATAAGCTTTGAAAATTCATCATTAAAAGCTTTGTTAGACAAGCCAAATATAATATCATCAACATATAGTTGGCATACGAAAAGCTCCCCTTTAACCCTCTTAGTAAAAAGAGTGGGATCAATTTGCCCAACTTCAAATCCACGGTCTAACAATAACTCTCTAAGGTGCTCATACCACGCACGTGGTGCTTGCTTAAGTCCATAGAGCGCCTTATCAAGCTTGTAGACATGGTTAGGGAAGTTGGGGTCCTCGAACCCCGGGGGTTGCTTAACGAACACCAACTCCTTTAAAGGTCCATTTAGAAAGGCACTTTTAACATCCATTTGTTGCAATTTAAAGTTATAACGAGATGCATAAGCAAGAAGGATACGGATGGACTCAAGGCGAGCCACGGGAGCATAGGTATCTCCAAAATCAATGCCTTCAACTTGAGAGTACCCTTGAGACACCAATCTAGCCTTGTTCCTCACAACCATGCCATGCTCATCTTCCTTGTTCTTGAAAATCTATTTTGTACCGATAACATTGCGGCACTCCTTAGGCTTCTCAACTAACTTCCAAACTTTATTGCGCTCGAAATTGTTGAGCTCTTCATGCATGGCTTGCAACCAATCCGGATCTTCAAGAGCTTCGGACACTTTCTTCGGTTCAATGATGGCAATATGGGCTTGATGATCACTAAAATTCGCCAATTGCCTCTGGGAGGACACTTTGCCTCTCACATCACCAATCACCTTCTCAAGAGTATGTTCACAAAGTTCCATGGTTCTTGCAACTCTAGCTCGACGACGGGCTTCGATATCCTCATTGCATCTTGGAGGTATCACTTGATCACCTTGATCATTTGAGTCCCCGTCTTGACCGGAAGGTTGACCTTGATCATCACTAGGCACGGCTTCAACATTTGAAAAAGAAGATGATTGAGCAAGATCTTGATCATTGCTAGCATCACGAATAGGTGAGTTGGGCTCTTGCAAAGCAACTTGATCAATGGGTTGAGGGTCTTCAACTTGTTCTTCGGTTGGTGCAATAGGCTCTTCATTGGCTAGATTTTCTTGTGTAGATGAAGGCTCCAGTTGAGTAGAGCATTGTCCTTCTCGATCCGCCACAAGGGGTTCCTCAACGGGGCGGAAAAATCCCACACCCATTCTTCTTATGGCTTCTTGAGGAATTACATCATCTTCATCGGAAACATGAAATTGCGCCACTTGGGAGCCGTCATTTTCCTCGAACACCACACTACAAGATTCTATGATATGCCATGAGGCTTTATCATAGATTCTATAAGTGTGGGATTCGGCACCGTAACCAACAAATATACCCTCTAGAGATTTAGATTCGAATTTAGTTAAGCGACAACCTTTAATCAAATAGAAACACTTACAACCGAAGACATGGAAGTAGGAGATGTTAGGCTTGTTGCCGGTGAGGATCTCATAGGGGGTCTTGCTCAACCCTTTGCAGAAGTAGAGGCGGTTGGATGAATGACATGCCGTGGATATAGCCTCCGCCCAAAAACTTAACGGAGGCTTAAACTCCGCTAACATGGACCTTGCTATATCCATAAGAGTCCGGTTCTTCCTCTCGGCTACACCATTTTGTTGAGGGGTATAAGTTGCGGAATATTGATGACGAATACCCTCTTCACTAAGAAACTCATTGAGGGTGTAGTTCTTGAACTCGGAGCCATTGTCACTTCTAATTGCCAATATGGGGACATTGTGTTGACGTTGCATTTCAATGGAGAAGTCGATGAAGGTTTGTTGGGTCTCACTCTTCGACTTGAAGAAATAAACCCAAGTGAATCTTGAATAGTCATCAACAATCACCAAACAATACTTCTTCCCACTTAGACTTGCTTCGGGAACGGCACCAAAAAGATCCACATGGAGGAGCTCCAAGATCCTCTTGGATGAAATAATAGTCTTGGAAGGGTGGGGAGAATCATGCATCCTTCAACACAAGCCCTACAAACATGATCTTTGGCCAAAGAGACATCTTCTTTTAGTCCGAGAATGTGGCCACCCTTGTGAAGACTTTGCAAATTTCTCATGTTGACATGGGCTAGGCGGCGATGCCACAACCAACCCTTGTCGGCCTTTCCGAATAGGCACATCGAATTTGAAGTGGTTTTCCCCGAAAAGTCAACCACGACCAAATCATCCTCGATGTAACGCCCCAAGATCGGTAATATGCAGATTTTAGCGTTCTAGCGAAATCCGCATAATAACGATCCTAAAGGACGCCCACCATGCGTAATGTGCACGTCGCAACACAAACGTTATGCGGGTGGAATTGTGATAACATTACAACAGTTCTCGATGGAACCCACAAAAGAACATATATACAAAACGACTCACCGAGTCAAGAGCAAAAGATACAATACAAAGATCCAAATAACAACGGAAGCGGGCAGCGTCCGGCTATGGACAAGAAACAAATTGGACTAAGAGTCCTGAAGATAAGCGAAGGCACCATATCCCTGCCCAGGCCAAGCCGGAGGGATTCCCAAGCTAACGTCGTCAGACTTCATACCTGTCGGCTGCATTGGAATAGCAGCCCCGAAGGGGTCAGTACTATAAAACAATACTGGCAAGTAATACTCACAAGATATCAAAGCTGGAATTCAGAGGGAATGGGGTTAACGATTGAGGGGCGGCAAGCAGCACTAACAACTTATAGAGACACGCTACAACTTCCGTCTAAAAGAGACAAGGTAAGAGAGCGCATAAGGAACCAACTATACTACTCACCACATCAAAAACCTGCCCAAGTATTACTCCCTCGATCAACCACCCGTGAGGAAGCAATCAGGGCAACTCACACGGTGGACAAGTTTTATGAGTTATTATTCAAGTAATCTGTCTTACTAGTCAAATTATAATTAATAGGTGTAAGTTGTCTATGATCTTTTTAGCCAGTGCATTTCACCAAGTTGTCCATAACCGCGGACACAGCTTTTCGAAAATATTTAACCCTGTAGGGATGCACCAATGAACCCACACGCATCGAAACTCTCGCTTAGAGGTGTACCGGTGGAGGTTTCGACGCAATACTTCCCTTCTCTCCAAACAAGTCCAGGGAGCCACCTAGCTAGGTCTGATCCACCTTAAGAGTCCGGCCGAAGCTTCGAGGTGGGCCTAACCGATGCGAGGACGGCTTCGGGAGGAGCACTCATACGATTGTCCTCCTTCCACATGTGGTAAACGCCACATGCCGCAAGACCTACTGAAACACCCGAACTACTTGTGGCATCCTGGACAAGTTTGAGGATCCGGTAATAGATTGCGGGGAGGCCCATTGAACTCCCACATGTGGTTAGTGCGCTCAGTCTTGGATCAGCGGAAAAGAACTCGGGTCCTAGGCGACACTAGCAGAACAAATCACCACGATTGGCCTTTCGCCGGTGCCTTATCTTTATTAAGTTATTCCCATCGCAACAGAAAACAAAGATTAACATTTTAGTTGAGCCTAGCTCTCATGTTATCAACAAGACTAGATAAAAGAGATAACAGGACTCAAGCAAAGCACCTATGCATGCACTAGGACTCGCAAGGCTAACAAGGTAAACAAACAATAGGTTAATAGGATGTGGGGGTGTGGCTATATCATGGCTGCAAGGTAAACATGCAAGTAGGATCGAGACACAAGCATCGTGACATAAGGCTATCAAGGAACAAAAGATAGGACGAGTAAGAGACAGAAAACAAGCAAAGATAGCAAGGGAGTATCACTTGCCTGCAATCTGGTAGAGGTAGCAGAACCTGTCGTTGCTCACATCAGCTCAATGTCCTATTCCCGAAGAAGCAACGAACACTGGGCAAAGGAAAAGATGCATTTTACTACTACGGCAAAAGAAGCGGCATGTTGATGACATGATGCATGACAAATTAAATGTGATCGAATTTTATTTCCTAACACATGGCAAATCATTTTAAATGGGATCGGTGCATAATATAGATGCATCGGACAAACCCCATAATTAAATTGATTTAATTTGACTAAATGGATAAAGGTTCGATGTTTAATTAAGCATGCATGATTTTATAAGATACGCATATATATGGTATAGGGTTAGGGTTGGGGACACACATCGGATTCGGGGAAACTTCGGATTGGAAGCCACCGTCTTCGGATCGGAGAGGAAGTAGTCGAAGTAGGTGCCGTAGTCGAAGTAGTCATTGTAGTCGAGGTAGTCATTCCGGTTGAAGTAGTCGAGGTAGTCGACGTCAGGGAAGTAGTCGTACTCGGGTCAGTTGATGATGCAAAAGAAAAACAAACAAAATCTAATTTGGGGAAAACTCCGGGACATTACACTCAACGTACCCAACGAAAGCGACCTTTAGAGTCTTGCTCCACAAGAGTACCACAACATCAATATCAAAGAAGACGGCGAAACCCATCTTATTAAGTGCATGAACGAAAAGTAAATTAAAGCCAAGGTCTTTGACAAGCATGACATTCGCTAAGGTGATATCCTTAGTTACTACCACCTTGCCAAAGCCCAATACCTCGGATTTTGACCGATCTCCATAAGTGACGGTTGCTTCATTTAGATTTCCTCTCAACTCCGTCATTAACTCCTTGCTTCCGGTCATATGTTTTGTGCATCCACTATCAAGCACCCATTTTGACCCACCGGAAGCATAGTCCTACAAGAAATCATTGCTTTGATTTAGGTCCCCATTTTTCAATGGGTCCTCTTTTGTTAGCAACAAGGGTCTTAGGAACCCAAATAGAACGAGCAATAGGTACATTTATAGGACCAATAAACTTAGCATAGACATCCCCATAATAATCAACATATATAATATAGTGGGGGTTAGTCTTTCCCGCAAAGTCATCACTAATGGTTTTGCCCCTTGTGGCACCACCACTAGCAATGTTGACCTTCTTCTTTGCTTGAGGAGCACTAGTAATGTTGGCCTTCTTAGCTTGAGGAATCTTCTTTGCTTGAGGAGCTCTAGCATCCTTCATGAAGCTCTTTTTCTCCTTTTCCTCCTCAACGAACCCAAGACCAACTCTCCCCTTTTGTGAAGTAACAAACGGTTTCTTACCTAGGGAGATGGCCTTAGCAAGATTGATCTTCAACCTAGCATTTTCCTCAATGATATTTGCATGATCACAAGTAATGGGAGTGGAGGAAATAGGCATATCATTTTTAGGCGGTTGAGCTTGAAGTTGTTCATACGACTTAGTGAGGGTAGAGTGTTCACTCTCCAATTCTTGGAGAGCTTCTCCAGATCCTCGGTTAGTCTAGAATGACTAACACCAAGCTCGACCTTTTCATTCTTACAAGCTTTGTATTTAGCAATTGCATGATCACGTTCTTTAATGAGTTTAGCAACAATTACATCATTCGATTGTTCTATAGATTCTAGTTGTTGCTCTAGAGAAACTCTAAGCTCATGCTCTTCTTCAAGATTGTCTTTCAAGGATGCAATCTCCATAGCATCCTCTCTTTCAATCTTACCCTTGATCTCAAGCATTTCTTGAGCTTCACCATATTGACTCATAAGAGTCTCAACATGCTTCTTTGTTTCACCTTGCATGTTAGTGATAAAGTGATCGAAAGCAACTATTTCCTCTTTGATTTTAAGACTAGTAGCATCATCCATATTACTCATTGCCTTAGGAGATGAGGGAGATGATACCTCGGTGGTCTTGGCCATGAAGCATCTTGCAGAGGAGTTGGAGACATTCTCATTGGGGGATTCAAATAGGGAAGGACATGAAGAAGAAGCAATAGCAGTGGCGGCCCCTTCATTTATGGGCTCTTCTTCTTCCTCCTCGGATGAATACTCTTCTTGAGCAAGCAATACAATTCATGGAGGCTTCTTGTTGATGGCATTCTTCTTGAAGAAAGGTTTCTTATGGGTGTCCTTTGACTTGTACTTCCTAATAAGCTTTCCACCATGAAGTTCCCGATTCTCAAACGGACACTCGGCTACAAAGTGATATTTATCTTGGCAATTGTAGCAAGAATGAACTCTTTGGCCACCCTCCTTCCTTCCACTTGCCTTATTGACAAAATCCCTTGCCTTGGACGGACTCTTCCAAAAGACTTTAGATGTGAGAGCCGCATAGTCCTTGAGTGTATCTTGAAGCTCTTTGGGATCCCAATGTGACACATCTTCTTGAGCCTCATTATCATCGTCTTGCTCCACAACCTTGGCCTTCAATGCAAGTGATGATCCTCTATGCATTCCAATGGCTCGGGCTCGAGCATCTTCGGCGTTCTTGGCGGCCACCTTGTATGCCGCCATCTCTTGCATGACTTCATTAGATGACATGAGGTGATAGTTGTGTCTTCCTTGGAGACTCTTCAAGTCGGTGGATTCGAACGGCCAAAGGGCACTCACTTACTTCCTCTTGATCCAAGCATCATCCACATAGGTAGCACCAAGGGCTCGAAATTGATTGGCAAGGGTCTTGATTCTTCGATACATTTCTTCATGATCTTCACCATCTACCATGAGAAAGCCCTCGGCTTGGTTGCTCAAAGCTTAAAATCTATTCCTTTGCATGCTCTCATTACCGACAAACTCTTGAGTGAGAATATCCCAAGCTTCTTTGGCGGTGGTGGCAAGATCGATGAGAGACATGTGCTTTTCACCCACGGCGGTATGAATTATGTTGAGAGCCAAGTCATTGAGTTGACCATCCACAACTTCTCTTCTTGTCATGTTGTTTTGGTCGACGGCCTTGAACCCAAATTGAATGATTCTCCATAGCTCGCTCGAAGCCCTCTTGATATGAGATCTCATCATAAACTGCCACTTAGTAAAACAAGATGGATTAAACTTAGGTGGATCACCCCTATTGGTTATATGATAATGCGGGATAGGTGGGTCGACGGAGTACTTAAATGGAACACCATGGTACTCCTCCTTCCCATTATCAATTTTAGGAGGGGATTCATTAGTGAGTTGTTCGCCCTCCCCACTATGCGCGGCGGAAGCATTAGCCTCTAGGGATGGTGTAGCGGGTGGCGTGGCCTTCAAGAGTTGCCTCATCATAGCACGCAACTCCTCCATTTGAGTGTTCATGGATGATGTCAAGCTTGTTTCCAAATTCTTGAGATCATCCATGGATACCGGAGGAGTGCTACCACCCGTAACATCATCACCATCACCCATACTCTCTTAGGCGGTGAAGCCTAATGGCAAGGCTCTGATACCAAATGAAAGGATCATATGGGCACCTAGAGGGGGGGGGGGTGAATAGGTGCTACACCAATTTTTAATTCTTTTTCAATTTTAGGCTTAACACAAAAGGTAAATTCTCTAGATATGCAACTACGGTGAATTTACCTATATGAAGAGCAAACTAAAACAACTAGGCAATTAACGAAAAAAGTAAAGACAACAAAGGGAAAGAGATAACCGAAAGTAGAAGCACGCGGAGACAAGGATGTATTCCCGAGTTCCTCCTTGTTAAGGGAGTACGTCTCGTTGGAGGGGTGTGAGCTCGCCACCAGAGGCCTACTCGAGATGCCACAAAGGCCTCACCCTATTCTCCGATGAACCGCACCCAAGGGTTTGGTTCACCTTCCACTATCGGAATCCTTCGAGGCGGATTCCGGAGCCCTTTTACAACTTTCTTGGGGCACACACCCACAACTCAATTGGGGGCTCCCAAATCAACACATCTGTCACAATTACAACAAGTGGTAAGCAAAAGAATACTAGGGTAACACAATGCTAACCCTAGAAATGAAATCCCTCAACTGAATGAGGGGGAAATGAAGAACGGCTTGGTGAAGATGTAGATCGGGGCCTTCTCCTTCAATCCTCCAAAGATCGACGAATTTGGGTGGAGGGATTGAGAGATCTAAGGAATTTCAGCTTGAGATTTTTAGAGCATTAATGGAGGAGAGAGAGTGAACAAGCTAGGGCACAAAGGAGGAAGACACCCTCCTTTAATAGGCCTCCCTCCATCCAGCCATTGCGGGCGCACTAGTCCCGCATCGCCGGAAGTACCGCCAGGAGGGCCGGTACTTCCGGTCTTCCTTTCAGGCTTTAGCCAATGGTCTTCAGTCAACGTCCTTCAACCCGCCGCAGCGGTAGTTCCGCTGGAACCACCGGTAGTTTCGGTTTAGCGGTAGTACCGGTACTACTTCTGGTGCTACTTCCGTTGAACACTAGAACCGAACTTTGATAAGCGGTACTGGGTTCCGGAAGTAGCTCCGGAAGTTCCGACCGGTAGTATCGCTGGGATGACCGGTACTTCCGGTTTAGCGGAAGTTTCGGTACTACTTCCGGTGCTACTTCCGTTTGAGTCCAGAACCGAACTTTCGTAAGCGGTACTGGGCTCCGGAAGTAGCTCCGGAAGTTCCGAGCGGCAGTACCACTGGGACGACCGGTACTTCGGTACTACTTCTGGTGCTACTTCCGTTTGAGTCCAGAACCGAACTTTCCTAAGCGGTACTGGGCTCCGGAAGTAGCTCCGGAAGTTCCGAGCGGTAGTACCACTGGGACGACCGGTACTTCTGGTAAACCCCAGAAACACCAGAATGAAGCATTTCTCGTGACGATTCTTTTAGATTTCCTGCACAGCTGAGATTCAACATTAGAGTACTTATTAATTGTATTGTTGTCAACATCAAAATCACATGGGGTTAACACATGTTCTTTCACCTTGTCGACGTTCGTCGATCCAATCTGTTACCTGGGTCACGACGGTAGGAAGGAGACCGGCGATCGCCTTTGCCACTAGACCGTTGACCATAGCCGGCACCTTTGCAAGTTCCGCCTCATGCTTGTGCTTCTTCTTATCCTTTCGTGTCTCCTTGTCCTCATGATAATAGTCACACCATAGGGCCTTGCCATGGCCGACCACACGGCCACCTGATCGTGGCTTTTCCCGATCCCGCCCCTTGACCTTATTGAACGCCTCGTTGAATGGAGTGTCCCACATGGGCTTCGTCGATCCCTAGGAGGAGCTCTCATCCGTGGCTCTAGAACTTTCTACCTCCTCTAGAGCCTTTTGGAACTTCACGAATTCGGGATCCATCGTAAGTTCCTTGGTAACCGGGTCCTCCGTGAACCGAGCCCTGACAAAGTTTTAAGTCTGCTTGTCTTTAAATTTGTCATAGGGGTTAGGGATGCCCTTAGCTGCCCACTCAGCGTCCTACTTCTCCCATTTCGGCTCTGCCGCGAAATAACCACCACTTCTGAGATGGTGGTGACCTACATTCTTGGAGTTCATCCACTTCCCCCATTCATTTGCAGGGATGAAGCTATTGCGAGCCTGCCCCGGAAAATCCTAAGGTCTTCTTCGTTGACCCGCTCCTTGTTCCAGATCTCCTCGGGACTTTTATCGTCTTCAATAAATTTTTTGATCCTAGTTCTCCAGCTGGACAAAGCTGTGCTTATCTTCGTGAGGGCAAGGTTGTTGACAACATTGAGTTTTCTCATATCATGATTACCGTCTTTATCGGTCCTGTAGGCTGGCGGGAACTCGTACCGTTCGTGCAGCCTCTTGATGAGACAGAGGCGCAAACTCACTTTGTCAGCGTCCCTTATGTTCTCCTCGTAGATCAGGACGACCTCTCGAAGGATGCATGCCACTTGGAGGCCGTACCCTGCGGTGGTCCCTCTAGGCTCTAGAGGCGCCCCACCGTCGGACACTTCGGGTGATCGGTTGCCTCACGGCCCGTACCTTGTTCTTACTCCTCTCCTTCCTAGCCTTCTTGGGTTGGCTACCATCTGTGCATTCTCCACCATCAGTGGTCTCGTCGCCATCCCCGGCGCCACTAGTAGTGGTCTCGTTGCCATCCCTGGCGCCACTATTAGTGGCGCCTTCGTCGCCACCATGGACGTCCTCGGCAACATCAGCATCGTCGGCAACATTGTAACATCCCAAAAGTAATCCCCTTTTATTTTAATTGCTTGTAATATTTTATGTTGCATAATCATGACATCATCAAGTTGTTGCATATGTGAATTTACAAAATTTCAAAATAAATACCTTTAGTTGTCATTTTTTATGTCATTATCCATGTGACACTTTTAATTAATTTGAGAACCAAACAAATTAAACCAAAGTTGTTTCTGGACAACCAATTAAAAGTTGTTTGAAAAATGTTGTGTTCCAAAAATATTTTGTGGGGAAATAAAATCTGGCCTCTATTTTATTTTTTTGCTTTCTCTCTTTCTCTCTTTTAATTCTCTGGAAAATAAAAGAAACAAAGAAGGAAAAAAAAAATGTAAAAGGGCCGCAGCCCTTTTTTCTCTCCTTTTCCCTCTCACCTTCCCGGCCCAAGTTCACCCCAAACCGGCCCGCTTAACCCCCACGCGGCCGCCGCCTCCCTCTTCGTACGAGCGCGACGTCGCTGTCGTCCCTTGTGGCCGTGACGTCGCCATGCCACGCCACCCCAGCGCCTCCCCTCTATAAAGCCGAGGCTAGGGCCTCCTCCTCCAAACCCTAGCCATTCTCCCTCTACCGCCGCCGCCATCTCCTCTCCTTCCTCCAACCTTCATCTCCTTCCCAAGAGCCCCCCACCACACAGCCGGAGGAGCACCACACCGTCGCCGCCATGGAGAACGCTGCACCGGGCTAGCTGCGGTGGAGCACGTCGACGTCGTCGTCACGCATGGAGCAGGAGCCGAACGCCAAGATCTTCTTCCCCTTCTTCCTCTTCTTCGTCTACGGCGGGCCGTCTGCTTCCTCTACTTCCTCGTCGTCCGCCGTGAGGAGCGCAGCTGCAGGCATCTTCTTCCCGTCGTCTTCCTCTTCGTCCCCGAGCCCCTCCATCGACGTCCACACTCCCAGGGTGAGCCTCCAGTCCGCCCGGACCTCTTATCCTCCCTCTCTATGCTCTGGCTGACTCACCGTCGCGCGACACCATCGTTCACTGCCGCCATGGCCGAGCTCGCGCACGAGCTCGAGCTGCTATTGATGCCCCTGCACATGCGCTGGCCACCTCCAGATCCAGCGCACACCTGCACCGCCTTCACGCACCAGCCATCCAGCTTCGCCTGTCCACGCTCGTGAGCTCCAGCAGCAGCAGCGCCTACTGCAGTTCATCGCCGATGCGCCTCCGATCTGCCGCCGTCTCCGTCCGAAAAGGCCACCCCTTTTTCTCCCCTTTTTCTGTTTTAAACTTCTGTATTGTTTTCAAATCCACTAGTTTTTGGTCTATTCAAATTCTTTTTCTTCAAGTAAAATATGTTTGGGTATCAAAAAGTTATAATCTTTCCAAATATATAACTTGTTACCTGTTTCGAGTAAAATTAATTGTTGGAAATATCAAATACTTTCATAATGAATAAAACTTGCCAAATTCATCACTTTTGTTCTACAATTCCAAAAATTATGAATTTTATATCAAAATGTAGACAAAAATGCAAACTATCTGTTTCGTATTTGTCATGCATTTAAGGAACAATTAAACTTTCGGGATAATTAGATAATCAACTAATTGAACCTTAAAAATGCAATAGTTGCCCTAATTGTTTATATAATTGCAAAGGGCCACTTTAACTTTGTTCACTAAACGTTTAGGGCTTTAAATTGCTGCATAATTAAAATGCTCATGTCATCATATTGATTGAAGCATTTGTATTGATTTTTTCTTTTGTTATGTTTCGGGTTCAAATCGTAGACGACGACCATGCGACTCACGACGACACCTCTGAGGATCTAGCCCAGTACCAGGCTACTGAGCAACAAGGCAAGCAGCCCCTCCCCCACTATTTCATGTGATGCCTACGCCTTATCTTGCATGCTTTAGGTCTCGTTCTGTTGTGTCCTACGATTCCTACTAGAATTGCATAGCCTGATAGCAGTCCAATTATCCTCATATGCCTGCCTATATCCTTTGTTTGATTTACCTGCAGTTATCAACTAGCATGCTTAGGAGTTGTTTGTGGTTTATCTCATACACTGCTGATGCCTAGTTGGTATAGTTTAATTAATTGAAGACATGCTATGTGGGTATAATTATATAATAAAGATAAGGCACCGGCGGGAGGCCAGCTACCGTGATTTGTTCCGCTAGTGTCGCCAAGGACCCGAGTTCTTTTCCGCTTATCCAAGACTGAGCGCACTACCCACACGTGGGAAGATTTATGGAACCCCCCTCAACTTAGTACCGGAACTGCTACATTGTGTAGGGAGCCACAACTAGTTCGGGTGTTTATTTGGACATACGCATACGCATGTTACTTAAGATGAGAGGTTACAACTATGGGGGGCGCATATAGGTTGGCGGTACGTTCGTTTATCGAGTGTAGAAGGAGGGCAATCGTATGAGTGTTCCTCCCGAAGCCGTCCTGGCAACCTTTGGGCCCGCAACGGAGCTTCGGCCGGACTCCCGACGTGGATCAGACTCAGATGGGTGGCTCCCTAATCAATGCCCTTGTGAAGGGAAGAGTCATGTTGTGAGATCATTTGCCTTTGTGGCTTGTGGGTTGATCGAACGTGTATGGTTGCTATGGTGCACCCCTGCAGGGTAAAATCTTTTCGAAAAGCCGTGTCCGCGGTTATGGACGGCTTGGGTAATGTGCTAGAATTTCTCGAATAATTAAATTGATTAAAACTTGATCAAAACGTGTGAGTGCCCCGTACTTCTTCGTTGTGGGTATATGATACGATGGAGTCGTACTCGGGCGGGTTTTTTATTGGTGATTAGAATAGACTAGATCGAGTATGCGCTCCCTTTCCTTATTCTAAATAGACGCAAGGTAGCGTGTCCTCTATAGATGATAGGTGCTGCTGCAAGTCGACCATAAAGCCCCTTCTTCCTTCCCCAATGCATGTGCATAGTTTTAATTTAACCTTGTGCGTAAGACTTGCTGAGTACCTCCCGTACTCATACCATTGGGGTCCCGGTGTCCGTTTTCACCGATGCAGGAGCGACAGAAGACTACAACGACCCATCTGGAGGATACTTCGTGGAGTTTGACGTCGACTATGATGAGTAGATAGAGATCCTAGGCGGCAGCCTAAGACCGCTTGGGCGGGTCCCTTTTTCTTTCCGGTCATTAGACCTTTGATGTAGTCTGTACTCAGACATATTTGCTTCCGCTGTATTCGGGATATGTTTCCCCATGTGATGTAATAAATTACATTTGAACTATCACTTGTTTTATTCTTTTGTGTCCTAAATGTTCATGTTGTGATATTCGAAATGTGGGGCCTCCGGTGAAATGAATGTTTCGCTAAGTGGGGCTTACAAACATCCCCGGCCGGCTCACCATAGAAGCTCCTGAAGTCCGCGTTCTTCTCTCTGGATTGTTCTTCCACGCTTAACTACCTAGATGAACCTCCGGCCTCATCATTGTTAGCCATGTGTTCTGCGTATGACATTAAAATCAAACGTGTTAGTTAAAAGAAACAGAAAAAATATATGCCGATGTTTTACCGAAATGTAGAATCATTTCCGTTCCGGCAAATTTCCGGCACTCCTAGTGCAAAAAATTAGCAATGGTCATGCCAAATTTTTTACGGAAAAATTCGGCATGACCTTTGCTAATTTTTGGCCATAGGAGTGGCAGAAATTTGCCGAAATAGAAATGAATCAACATTTCGGAAAAACATCGGTACTCATCTAAAATCCCTGCAAATTCACAACAAAAAATCGGCACACAACTCCGACAGGATACAAACATTCATCACAGATAATTAAGCCGGCACACAACTCCGACAGGATAGAAAAATTCATCACAGATAATTAAGCCGGCACACAACTCCGGCAGGATACAAACATTCATCACACATATATATATAAACCGGTACACAACTCCGGATTTCGATAACCTCCTACCTTGCAGCAATATGGCAGCAGCAACCAGCAAAACCAGCAGCACCAAGCTGGCAAAACCAACGAGCAGCAACCTGACAGCAAAACCATGTATTAAGTAAGCATTTTCAAAAACCATAACACATTTTTCTACATTTTGCATTTTGCTAAACCCTATAACCCTAACTTCGGCAATTTTCATTTTCCTAAACCCTAACCCTAACTTCGACATTTTTTCAATAACACTAACAATACCAATAGCATATTTTTCATTTTGCTACAATTTGCAAAATAGATAGAATTTTTCATTTTTATAATTCATTTTTTCCTAACCTTAACCCTAAATTAATTTTTCATTTTTCTATTTCATTTTTTCCTAACCTTAACCCTAAATTCATTTTTCATTTTAACTAACCCTAAATTCCATAACTAACCCTAAATTCTAATTTGCATTTCTGTCCAAAAATCTACCTAAAATCTAAATTCTAAAACGTAAACTCTAAATCTAAATTTATATTGCATTTCTATCCAAAAATCTACCTAAAATCTAAATTCTAAAACGTAAACTCTAAATCTAAATTTCCATTGCATTTCTATCCAAAAATCTACCTAAAATCTAAATATAAAATGTAAACTCTAAATCTAAATTTCTATTGCATTTCTGTCCAAAAATCTACCTAAAATCTAAATCTACCTAATACCTAATCTGTCCAAAGAGAGGAGGAGGAGGAGGGGACCGGCTCACCTTGATCCGACGAGAAGCACAACAGCGGCCACCGGCGCCCACTGGTGCGCGGGGAGGAGGATGGCTCGGGGAAGAGGAGAGGAGACGCGGGCAGGGTCGACACGGCGGCGACGACAACGAGAGAGACACACGAGTGCGAGCAGAGAGAGAGAGGAAGGAGAAGGAGATTGATGGGGAACAGTTCGCGCGGGCGATTTGGATCCTGCTAGGGCTCACCTAGACGTGGCGCACGGTCTGGACCCTGCGCCATGGCTATTCGGGTTAGCCGTGGCGCAGGAACGTGGGCGTGCGGTACGGGTATGTTATCCGTCGTAGGGAGCTTCCTTGCGCCACGGCTAACTAGGCATTTTTTTTTGCATTTTTTTCTTAATTTTGTGCATTTCATTTAAGACGTTCAATTGTAATAGTTAATTATTGAGGATATTAAGTTTAATATTTCTTAGGATATTAAAATTAATTTATAATTTATAATATTTAATTTCATTTTAATTTATAATATTTCTTAGGATATTAAGTTTAATATTACAATATTTAATTTTAACACACATTTGTTATCATTGCATTTTGCATTTCATATTTCATTGCATTTTGCATTTCATTTAAGACATTACAACATTTTAAGACACATATTTAAAATATAAAAAATACTTAATATTAGGATATCTAATTTATTAGGATTACAAATTCTAGGATATTTAATTAATAATATTCCTAGGGTTACAAAATCGGGCATCTTATTTCCCACACCAGCTAGCTAGCGTTTCACAATCTTCTTTCCCTTCTTGGTGGCGGTTGAATAATTTAGCCCCGGAACATCTCGACTTGTTTTTGCGAATGGAACACCACCTGACTTGGGTAGTGTTGTCCCGCTTCTTCTTGTGGTGTATGTTTCTTCATCGTCATCATCATCGTCATCTTCCATCTTCGGGTCACTGTACTGGTCGAAATCTTCCTCGTTGGCGACTCCATCCATTCCGATGATGCTCCTTTTTCCTCTTCTCATGAAAACACGGCTAGGCATTGTCGGGTCAGTTATGAAGAAGCACTGGTCAACTTGGCTAGCCAGTACCCATGGTTCAGTTTCCGCGATGACGCTCGCGGTAGCAGCAGAATTAGTGGCTTCGGGTATAGACATGGTGGTGAAATATCCGTCTTCTTTTTTTGGATAGACGCTCTTAGCCCATCTGACATGGAACATTGGCACCTTGTCTTCAGAGTAGTCCAGCTCCCAGATCTCCTCGATCCTTCTGTAGTACCTTTCCTTCACGTCACCGGTAAAGGATTCCATCGTTACCCCTGAGTTATGATATTCACTATTCATGTCTTTTTCCTCCGTGTAGAACATGTAACCGTTGATATCGTATGCCTGATATGTCATCAGGTTGGGCGCGGAGTCCTGTGACAAGAGGAATATGAGTTTTCCTTCTACAGAAGTCATTGATGGAAGATTATCTAGAAGGTGGCGTTTGAACCAACGTGTGAAAGTGGTGTTGTATTCTTTCATTATTTCGACGTCCGTTCGATGCTGGCCACGGTCACTGTACTTCTTCTCAATAAAGTTTTTGTGCTTTTCCAACTAAGGATCAACCACTTGTATGTGTTGTAGCGCTGCAAAGTTGGCACTGTCAAAGTCGGCGCGTCGGCCAGAGTCGTCCACATGCAGTTCCCTCCTGCCTGTTTTGTGACCGGCTCCATCGAGCCTGCCAAGGTTCTTGTTTTCGGGCAGACCGACAGGGTTCTCGACGTCTAGAAAATTCATGCAAAAAGAGATGCACTCTTCGGTGAGATAGCCTTGGACGATGCTTCCATCTGGACTGGCCCTGTTACGAATGTATCCTTTGATGACACCATTCATCCTTTCGAATGGCCTCATGTCGTGCAGGAACATCGGCCCGAGGTGGATGATATCATCCATGACATGGATCAGCAAATGCACCAGAACATCAAAGAATGCGGGAGGGAAGTAAATCTCAAGCTCATTTAGTATCACAATGATCTCTTCCTGTAGCCTTACGGCTTTCTTCATGCTGATCGACTTTCGAGAGATGACGTTGAAAAAGTTGCATAGGCCAAATAGCGTTTGACGGACATGTAGGTCCATTATCCCTCAGAGTGCAACTGGAAGTATCTGCGTCATCAGCACGTGACAATCATGAGACTTCGTCCCGCTGAAGTTTTGATTCGCTGCGTCTAGATATCTGCTTATCTTTCCCGCATAACCGGAAGGAAATTTCACTCCGATAAGACACTTGATAAACTGATCGATCTCCTTTTGACTTAGAGTGAAGCACAAAGGAGGGCAGTAATAGTCATTCTGTTTCACCTTTTTGCCCTTCCGACGACCTTCCGTCTCCTCCTCCTCCTCGGACAGATCATTATCATTGTCAGGGCGTCCTTGAGGAGATCTTTCCTGATGCTCAATGATCTGAGGTCGCTTCTTTCTTTTGGCCCATCTTTGGTCCTCTCCGGCATGTTGATAAGAGTGCCAAGCAGACTCTCGCACACGTTCTTTGTGATATGCATGACATCAAGGCTATGAGGCATGTCGAGGATCTTCCAATATGGCAAGTCCCAGAAAACAGACCTCGTTTTCCATACCTTCAGCAGTGGTGGTGGAGCCTTTCGCTTCTTCCCCGGCGGAGGGCACTCATCCCAGTTTGTCAACAGCATGTCGATTTCTTCGCCGCTCCTCTTACGTGGGGCTCTTCGGAGCTCAACGGTACCATGGAACAACTCTTTGCATTTTCTACACAGATCATCCTTGTGAAGCCACATTCGATGTCTTGTGAAGACTGTTTTGAAGACTCGGGATCTTTCTCTAGTTGCATATATGTTGTATCGTCCATGCACCTAACTCATGCACAGTGTCCTTGGGCCACCTGGCATGCGATATATCCATAACCGAGATAGTCTTGCACCGTCGTGATAAACGCGACTCTCACTGGGCTGTGGTTCGGTTGGTGTTTGGACTGGGAACTTACGATACATGAAGCAATCACATCAGATTAACTGAATTTTGGATAGCAAGCTGCAGTCTTTCAGAATCAGATGCAACGGTGACGAAGACGAACTACAGCGAGCACTGCTGGTTCTCTGGCGGGTTCGGGAGCTCGTGCGTGTGCAAGGAAGAAGCAGGGTTTATGCCGGTAGTGCTTGCGTGTGTGCAAGGGGTAGGAGCAAGGTGCAGGCAGAGCGGCAAGAGAGGCCAATAGAACGAGCTTTGCTGCCATGGCTGACGGCAAGGCACCCAGAGCAATAGGAGGAAAGAGGGGATGTCCAGGAGGACGGGAGGCTCACCCAGAGGCTGCTAGCGAAGAGGTTAGGCCTGGGGAGGATGAAGGTGGCCGGAATTTGTCGGAGAAGCTTGCAGCCGGAGTTGAAGAAGACGGCCTCGTTCCCGGTGTGTCGTGGCTCCTTCTGGATCCTTGGCTTCACGTCGAAGGTGGAGGACGGTGTAGCCCACCTTTTGGACACGCTCGTCGTCGACGCAGGAGTTCCATGCGGCGGCAGCTTCCCACGAATCAAGATCCCTCCATGGCAGTCTCTCGGGAGGTGGAGAAAGAGGAAGAGGGACAAGAGGGCGGCGGCAGAGAGAGGGAAGAAAAGAGGGGAGGATAGGGCAAGCTGGAGGAGAGTGGCTGGTGGTTTTAAGAAGGTGGAGAAGTGCTCCAGGCCGTCCCATCGGGCCACTTTTGACATGGCTGCCATGGATGTAATAGCCCCGGTTTGGTACTGTAAAATTTGAACCAAATTTTCACTTTTGCATATTCATCTTGCATCATGGCATATATTTTGAATTGCTAAGTTTAACAAGACAACAATTGGAAAACATTTAAAAGGAAGCAAAACCCTTCCCAAATTTCCAAACCAAATGCATTGCTCAAATTGGCCAAACAAATTATTCTTGAACTTCCAATTTGTCCAAGAAGTTCCAAGAATACATTCTATAAATATTTGTCAAAGGAAATTCTTTCGAAGCAAAGAATTAATGTGGAGAATTCAAAATTGGTGCAAATCATTTTCTATTTTTGAAACCATGTTAAACTGTTAAAAAATTGAAAATAATAATATGGGGAGCTTCCTTATCTTATTGTGAGCCTCCCTGAAAATTTTCATAATTTTTGAAAATGTTTAAGTACCCCAATTAAATGGTTTTGGGTTGTTGCCTTTAAAAGACAAAGAAAAATCAAAAAAGGAAAACAAAGCAGGGGGGGTTTCGCAAAACCGTCATCGTCCCTGTCGCCACAGTGGCGCGCTGTTGCCGCCGTGCTCCCCTGCGCCACACTGCCGAGCTCGCCTGGAGGATAAGGACGCCACCCGACGCTCACCTGCTCCCCCTCACTCGTTTCCCTCCCCGTTTTCCCCATAAAGAAATCCTAACCCCAGTTCCCATGGACGCCGTCGACCCGCCGCCGTCCCCCGCACGTCGCCGCCGCTAGGGACCTCGCCGATCAAATCGAAGACCAACAAAAGTTCTGCCTCGTCGTCGTCTACCTCCCCGCTGAAGGAATTGAGTCGGGAGGCCCTCTGCTGCGAGTTCACCGCCATCTTCCTCTGCTCCGGCCACCACGCGTCGAGCTCGATTGCCGCCGTCTCCGTCCCTCTCCGACCTCGCCGTCTGCACCAACGCACTCAGGGTGAGCTTGCGGTTCTTCTGGACATCCTCGTCCTCCTCCTCTCTCCCTAGTTTTTCGCTATCACACCGTAGACCACCACGGGCTGCCGCTAAAGCTCGCCGCCGGCCTTGCTCCGGTGACCATTCGCTAGCGGCGCCGCCACTAGTTGGTTCGCCTCTGCGAGCCACGTCCAGCGCACCATGTAGCACGTCCTCGCGTGCCCCGCACCGTCGAGCGCCTGCTCGACAGTGCGCGCACACGCCGGTCGTGCTCAAAATGCTTCGTTGGTACTACCAGGCTGTTAGCCGGAAGTACCGACCGTGAGTTGTTTCGGTACTGGAACCTTCTGTTAATTTTCGGAAGTACCGACTTGACTGGTACTACCGGGCTGTTAGCCGGAAGTACCGACCGTGAGTTGTTTCGTACTGGAACCTTCTGTTAATTTTCGGAAGTAGCTCCGGAAGTACCGACTTGTCTGGTACTACCGGGCCCCGGTACTTCCGGGCCGTTTACCGGTAGTACCGACTCAACTAATTAAAATTTGGGAAAATCATAACTTAATAAATAATGTTTCAAATTCTGGAAATGTTATATCAAAATGATAAGCAAATCAAAGACTATCTAGTTATGTTATTTTCACAGCATGACAACAACTTTTCCTTTTATGTCATTCTCGAAATGGCTGAAAGAATTAAATTTAAATAACCTTTTAATTCACCATTTATTCATCGTTATTCGGAAAATTGCAAACAAGGTACCAAAATTATCACGAGAACAATACCTATCTATTCATGTCATTTTCATGCATATTTAAACCACATTTCTATACTATAATAGTTCATTAGCAATGTGGTCATTAAATTAAATATAGGGCTGTTTCCAAATAATTGCACCAATTATTTGGCACTCCATTTAAATTGTTAGCTAAATTAAATGATGGTATCAGTGCATAAACTTGACATGTCATCATGAGTGTGCATTGCACCTTTTGTAGTCCTGTTATTTATTTGTTCTCTTGTTATTGTTTGTGTATCGGTAGATTCAGGAGTTGAGGTTCCACCTCAATATCTCGACGATCCGTGCTATCAGCCCCATCAGCAAGGCAAGAGATAACCTAACCTTCTGTGCATATCTCATCCTATTGTTTTATACAAGTATTTTCTCCACCATAATATTGCATTCGATTCCAATGTCAACTTTTGGTCAATGTATAGAGTATCCTATTAATTGCATGTTCCCTACACCATTACATGTTTTCCCTCCTATTATCCATAGGTCTGATGTGTTGGCCTGAGTTAGTTTATATCTGCAGAATATATGCTTAACTATGTTTAGCCATGCTTAGTCGTCCGGTGATTATTTCCATGCTTGTGAAGTTGATGGAATGTTCGGACGAGGTGGAAACTTGTGGTACTTAATTAAAATGATTAAAGGCTTCGATGAGTTGCCATCGGGGTGGTGGTGTTTTGCCTCATTCTTGTCGCCTAGGCTGAGAGTGCTTTTAGCTAGAAACAAGAACCGAGCGTGCTTCCATCGGTGGGACATATGGAATCCTTACTAACCGAATAAATTGTGCGGGCGTATCCAAGGGTCCTCTAGTTTGCACTTTCCATTTGCGTGTGAGTTGCAGGTTGGATGAAGGCGCGATCATGACGGTGGTGTTTAGGATGTGGCAATGGGGGCAGGGTGTTGAAATAGGCACTGAACTTGTCATGTCATCACGATGACCCTTGGATAGTCTCATGCAAGGTAAAGGTTTAACCGCGCCCGCCCTGCCGGCTTTCCTAGGAAGAGAGCTACTTGATCAGGCAAGGGGTCGGACGGTACCGGTGGTAATAATAGTACACCCCTACAGGGTTTAATCTTTTCGAAAAGCCGTGTCTACGGTTATGGACAAATCTTGGGAAAGGCGGATTAGCTCATAGAAAACCTGAACTTAATTAAAATTTGGCAACATGTGTTTAAAAGGTTCATTTCCTCGAGGGTGATTCGAGGGAGTTCCTTGGTGGAGATGAGTGGTGGTTTCTGGATACTGTTGTTTCAATGTGAACTAACGAATGAAAGTTTACTATCTTATCCCCTTGTGAAAACCTTCTGAGTAGTCGATGCCATGAGTCATTGTCTTTAAAAAGGAAAACTAGCTTTATGCAAAACAACTACTATACAGCTTTGAAGCCAATCATCATTTGGGCCTATATCACCCTAGTAACCTTGCGAGTACTACGTACTCAGCCTTGCTTTGTCGATTATTATTTGTTTCACAGGAGGACGTCACCGAACAGTAAGGTGGGTTCTTTGTTGACATCGACGAGTAGTCTGGGGTTCCCAGGTGGCAGCTTGGGACATCACGGAACAGGCTGTTGGGGTTGTTACTGTAGGCCTCTTAGGCCATAATTTGGATCTTGTTGTTAGACAACTAAATTCGCTTCCGCATGATGTAATGTTGGGTCTGTGACCTCTGATGTGTTATTTGCTATCTTTCTCATTATATGAGTTGAACTATGACCTCTTGTGTCGTAGAGTCTGTGATGTGCCAGATGTTCCGCAGTGTTCATCTCTCTATTATGCATTGATAGCTATGCAGTGTTTATGGCATGATCGAGGTGTTGCGTTGTCGATGATCCATTCCGAGCACGCCTGCCAAAAGTTTTGGCCTAGTAGTGGTAACCCCAGTAACCTTCTATTGTGTAGCATAGCCTGTGGGTTACATAGCATCTCTGTATAATTCCGGGGTCGGGGTGCTACAACTTGGTATCAGAGCAGGACTGCCTGTAGGAAACCCTTCTATTGGTCGATGTCGAGTCAAGTGTTGTGAAAGTTATTTATAACCTAAAAATGAGTTGTGAAAACCATCTTAGGATTCTTTTTTCTCCTTACCCAATTCGCTCTATCTCTGAGTTATCTTACCTCTATTTGTTTTAACAGTTGTGTCAAAGTCTAAGGTTCTCGGGATTGGGTTCTTACCGTCCAGTGTATGTCTCGAGTCTTTTGCCTCTGTTTGATATCGCCGCGTTGACATGATGTCACACGTGATTGTCTTGTTCTGTTTACTTGTGTTAGTGCCATCTCAAGTCTTTGTACTAGGAAGGACGCTAATACTCGATCCTAAATATTCAGAGATGGATACTAACTGTGTCCTTGTTAAATCTCCAGAATGGCTCCGACCCGTTGTGGTAACCAAAGCGATGCTAAGCCACCGCCGCCACCCTCTATGGCGGAGGTTCTGATGGCCATTGAAGAGAACCGACTGCGCAATGAGCATCTGCTCGAGCAGTTGGTGCAGCAGGGTGCACGAAGGAACAATGACTGCAACACCCTCACTGAGTTCTTGCGCTCCCAGCCACCGACCTTCTCTGATGCTAGAGAGCCGCTGGATGCGGACGACTGGCTGCGTGCTCTCGAGCGCAAGTTTTCTACCCTACATGTTCCTGCTGCTGAACAAGTGAACTTTGCGACCTACCTTCTAAATGGAGCCGCTGGTTCTTGGTGGAAGAGTCATGTGTCGATGTTTGCTGCGGGCCATGTCTTCACCTAGGCTCAATTCCGCACAGCCTTCCGTGCTTCTTACATTCCTAAGCCCATCATGTACTTAAAGAGGAGGGAGTACCTGGATCTGAACCAGGGACGTATGGACGACGTCCAAGCTTATGGGCGTGAGTTCAACCACCTGTCTCGCTACGCCCCACGGGACGTGACCAATGATGAGGACAAACAGGAGTTGTTCCGCAAGGGGCTTGCACCGCGGCTCCGATATGAGCTGTTGCCCTTCAAGTTCTAGTCTTACCAAGACCTGTACAACCAGGCTCTCACTCTGGAGCAAGGTAGGAAGGAGCTGGAAGCTTCCAAGAGGCCAGCACAGGAGGACCATCAGAGTTCCTCGGGTTCTGAGGTCAAGAAGCGCAAGGTCTTCGTGCCATTCAGCGCGGTGCCACATGCTCCATACTTGCCCAGGCCCTCAGGATACATGCCACCTCCGCCTTGCCCAGCTACTTCGACCTTGGGTACAGCTGGAAGTGGGTTTCGTCCTCAGCTGCCTGCACCATCGAGGCCCACTTGCTACAGCTGTGGCCAGCCGGGTCACTTCTCAAGGGAGTGTCCTCAGAAGGCACCTGCTACCGCAACACCTGCACCAGCTCCCTCTACACCAGCAGCCAAGGCTATGACTATCAGCCGTGGTCGTCTGAACCACGTCTCTGCTGAAGAAGCTGAAGAGGACCCCGATGTTCTCATGGGTACGCTTCGAATTAATGAATATCCAGCTTCAGTCTTGTTCGATTCTAGAGCATCGCATTCATTCATATCCATAGCTTTCGCACATAGCCACCAAATACCGTTAGTGGTCATGGACTCCCCTCTAGTGGTTAAAACACCAGGCTCTAGTTGGCACACTAACTGGATTGCTCTGGAGGTGCAGATTTCCATAGGCTATTGGTCCTTTCCGTTCCCGTTGATGGCCCTGAAGTCAGATGGTCGAGATGTCATTCTGGGCATGGACTAGCTAGTCAAATATCAGGCTAACTTGAACTGTGATGCCAAGTCTATCACAGTGATCCACCCAACCGTCGGGCTAGTGAGTTACTGGTCCCCTTCATCCACAACTCCATCTGCTGCCAGTCCTCTCTCTCCGGAGGTTAGTCTATACTTTATGGAAGGAATCACCCCACCTGAGATGCATGAGGTAGATGTGGTGTGTGATTTCCCCGACGTCTTTCCTGAAGAATTTCCTGGCATGCCACCTGATCGAAGTGTGGAGTTTGTCATCGAATAGGTTCTGGGAACTACTCCGATTTCCAAAAGGCCTTACCGCATGCCGGCAGAAGAGTTGTCTGAGCTGAAGAAATAAATTGATGAGCTGATGGAAAAGGAATTCATTCGGCCTAGTAGCTCACCCTGGGGTTGCCCTGTCATCTTTGTCAAAAAGAGGGATTCTAATGTTCCTCGTCTGGTTCTTGATTATCGGCCTCTGAATTCGGTAACCATTAAAAACAAGTATCCTATTCCCCGGATAAATGACCTCTTCGATCAGCTAGCTGGTGCAACTATATTCTCCAAGATGGATCTAAGGTCAGGCTACCATCAGATCAAAATCAGGAAGGAGGATATTCCGAAGACGGCTTTCACTACCCTTTATGGTTTGTATGAGTATACCGTCATGTCCGTTGGTCTCACCAATGCCCCGGCTACCTTCATGAGGCTTATGAACTCCATCTTCCATGAGTACCTCGACAAATTCATCATAATATACATTGATGACATCCTCGTTTACTCGAAAACTGAAGAAGAGCATGCTGAGCATCTTCGGCTAGTTCTGATGAAACTTCATGATCATCGTCTCTATGCTAAGTTCTCCAAGTGTGAGTTATGGTTGAAGGAACTCATCTTCCTAGGTCATGTGGTGTCAGCTGCTGGAGTAACTGTAATACCTGACAAGATTCAGTCAATTCTAGATTGGCCAACTCCAAAGTCGGTCAAAAACATCCGTAGCTTCCTTGGGTTAGCGGGTTATTACCGCCGATTAATCGAAGGCTTCTCCAAGATAGCCAAAGCATGGACTGACCTTCTCAAGAAAGATAAGAAGTTCGTATGGACGGACAAAGCTGAAGAGAGCTTCCAAACCCTAAAAGTCAAACTCACGACCACTCATGTGCTTGTCTTTCCAGACACAGACAAAGACTTTGTCGTCTACTGTGACGCCTCATTACAAGGCTTAGGCTGTGTGCTGATGCAAGAAGGCCATGTATATGCTTCTCGCCAACTTAAACCGCATGAGTGTAGTGCCCCGACCCCAGAACTATGCAATGAAGCTTTGTGCAACCGGTCATGCTACACAATCGAAGGTTACTGGGGTTACCAATCCCAGGCCAAAACCTTTGGCAGGCGTGCTCGGAATGGATCATCGGCAACGCAACACTTCGATCATGCCATAACCTCAGACATAGCTATCATGCATAATAGAGAGATCAAGACTGCGGAACAACTGGCACATCACAGACTCTACTACACAAAGAGATCATAGTTCAACTCATAGAATGAGAAAGATAGCAAATAACACATCAGAGGTCACAGACCCAACATTACATCATACAGAAGCAAATATAGTTGTCTGACAACAAGATCCAAATTATGGCCTAAGAGGCCTATAGATAAACATCCCGTGCCAGCCTGTTCAAGGACGTCCCAAGCTGCCACCTGGGAACCCCAAACTACTCGTCGATGTCCAAGAAGGAACCACCTATCCGCTCGGTGTCGTCCTCCTCTGAAACAAATTATAAAAGCAGCAAAGAGAGACTGAGTACGACGTACTCGCAAGTTTAGTAGGGCGATATAGGCCCAATGATGATGGAGGCTCTAAAGCTGTATAGTAGCTAATTTGCATAAAGCTCATTTTCATTTAAAAAGAGATAAAAGACCCATGGCATCGACTACTAAGAAGATTTTTTGAAAGGGGATAAGAAGGTAAACTTTCATCTTCGGTTCTCATCGAACCAATTTGTAGCCAGAAACCTCTCATCTCCACCAAAGGCACTCCCTCGAATCACCCTCGAGGAAATGAACCTTTTGAACACACCTTGAGTTGCAACCTTTAGCTGCCAAATTTTTAGTTAATATTAAGGTTTTCTATGATCTCGTAATCCGTTCCCAAGGCGTCCATAAGCGCGGACACGGCTTTTCGAAAAGATTAAACCCTGCAGGGGTGTACTAATTCACCCATTGGTACCGTCCGGCTCACCTGATTAGCTCTCTTCCGGGGAAAGCTGGCAAGTGGGCGCGGTTAAACCTTTACCTCGCATGAGAATATCCAAGGATCATCTGTGGCGACAGGACAAGTTTACCCAGCCTATTTCAGTCCCTGCCCCCATCGCCACGTCCTAAACACCATCATCCTCATCATTCGTTTTCCACCCACACACTCACCCGCAAATGGAAATAGCAAACTAGAGGACCCTTAGATACACCTGCACAAGTTATTCAGTTAGTAAGGAGCCCATACCCCCACCAATGGCAGCACGCTCAAACCTTGGTTCTAGAGACAAGAACTCGCACTTAGGGGCAAGAATGAGGCAAAACACCATCCCCGATGGCAAAACATCCAAGCCTTCTTAGAATTTTAATTAGGTACAAAAATATCCACCATGTCCGAACATTCCATCAATAATC
This sequence comes from Puccinellia tenuiflora, assembly GCA_012064385.1. Taxonomy (NCBI): domain Eukaryota; kingdom Viridiplantae; phylum Streptophyta; class Magnoliopsida; order Poales; family Poaceae; genus Puccinellia; species Puccinellia tenuiflora. Next base: position 487,697 of record QRDG01001508.1, read on the forward strand.
ATAATCATGGAAAATATACACCGGACAATTTAGCATTCGACTAAGCATGGCTAAGCATATATACAACAGTTATATATTACATCTCCGGCCAACACATAAAACCTATGGTTCATAGGAGGGGAAACATGTGATGGTTTAGGGGACAATGCAATTCATAGGATTCTAAAACAATAGGATGCTATATGCCAAGAAGGTTAGGTTATCTCTTGCCTTGCTGATAGTGCTGGTCACGCGGATCGTCGAGGTATTGTAGTGGAAGCTCGACTCCTGAATCTACCGGAACACAAACAATAACAGGAAACGAGATAAATAACACAAATACAAAGGTGCAATGCACACTCATGATGATATGGTCAAATTATGCACTGAAATGGTCTTGGGCATGTTCCACAAGTTAAATGGAACCCATAAAATAATTATCGCAATTAATGGGTTCTAACTCCATATTTAACTTAGAGAAGTAAGCGTTTACCTAAAATGTCCAGTACTAAAATATGAGTTCTACATGCATGAAAATGACATTATTAGATAGGTATTGTTCTCCTGATCATTTTGGTACTTCGTTTGCAATTTTTCGATTAACGATGAAGAAATGGTGATTTAAACGGTTATTCAATTTATATCATTTTAACCAATTCGAAATTGACATCAAAGGAAAAATTGGTTTCATGCTGTGATCTTAACATAGCTAAACAGCCCTTGAGTTGCTGATCATTTTGGGCTATTTAAACACAATTGTTGAGTCATTATTTATCAAGTTATGAATTTCCCAAAATGTGATTTAAATCTGCCATTTTAATTAATTAGTATAAACAGCAAAAAATTTAATTCTACAACTCTCTCAAATGACATAAACTTGTAGTTCATTGTTTACTTAACATTTTGATACCTCATTTATAATTTTTGGATAAATATTCTTCAAGTTATGAATTTTCTAATCAATGATTTAATTCTGCCATTAAAGGCAATTTAGTAAATTTAGTTGATCATGGCAAGGGTACTAACAGATAGACATTTCTTTCCTAAGCATTTTGACATATTGTTTGCATTTTTCTGAATTGTGGTTCAAAAGATATTCAATTTCAAAGTTTGAATGAAATTCTCTCTTTTTATTTAATTCCAGGAAATGGCTTGAAACGTTTTGTACCGGCCGGGGGCTAGCCACGGTCGCTGACGGCCCGACCTGTGGCCACGCTGGCATCCACGTGGGCGAGGCGGGCCACGGTCAGGTTTGACCGTGGCGCGGCGCAGACCGGCGCGTGCGGTGGCGGTGACCACCGGCGGGGTCGAGCACAGATCCGGCGGCAGAGGCCGCTAGGGGACGCGTGACTTGGTGCTTTTGAAGCACGCGACCATGGGGAAGCCAGTGGCGGCGCGACGGACCTAATGGTCGCCGGAGTGGGCCCTGGCGATGAGCTATGGCGGCGGTGCGGTCCGGACTACGGCGTGAGGAAGAACTAGAGGGAGATGGAGAGGATGAAGAGGTCCCGGAGGACGGGGTGCTCACCCTGAGCACGTCTAGGTGCTCACTGGGGACAGAGGTGGACAGCAACGGCGGCAAACGGCTTGGCGAGCGGCGGTCGGAGGGGAAGAAGGCGAGGACGAAGGCGACGACACCCGGGGTCCCGACACGATTCCGTAGGCGAGGAAGGAGAGGAGGTCACGGCGGAGCTCGTGCACCTACTCGATTTGCTCCGGGAGTCCTAGAACGGCAGCGATGCGCGACGACGACCTCGGCTAGGTCATGGACATGGCGGCTTGGGTTAGGGTTTCGCGGGGGAAAAGGAGGGAGGGAGAGAGCAGGGCGCGGCGGGTGCTCTCCTTATCCACGCATGGGGGCTGCGGCATCGACAATGTAGGGGAGGACACGGCGGGAGCGCATCCATGGCCACAGTGATCTCACTGTGGCGCCAGGAGGAAGGAGAGAGGAGGGAGAGGATGACAGGTAGGTCCCACCCATCAGGGTGTTATTCTTTTTCCTTTTTATTTAGTTTCAACAGGGTTTAGGAAATTAATTAAGGCCCTTAAACATTTTTTAAAAATTATGGAAAAATTCACAGAGCCAATATATTATATTTGGAAGCTAGCATAAAAATTTCAGCCCATTTTAGAATTGCTCACTTGCATTTTGGGGTTTATTTAATTATTGGAATTGGCAATTGCTTTAATTTTGCAACAAACATATTTGAATTTATTAGAACTTCCTGGACAAATATGAAAGCTCAATTTGAATTTGGTTTGTCCAATAATATTCCCCATCATTGATTTATCAATTGTTGCTTTAACATTATTCCATGTTGAGCAATTTAAATATGGATGCCATGATGCAATAAGAAAAGAAAAAGTGAAAAATTTATTCACATTTTCAGGTTCCAAACTGGGGCTGTTACAAATCTAACCCCTTACAGGAATCTCGTCCCGATATTCTAGGCTTGAGTAAAGAAGGCGGGATATTCCTGACGAAGACTAGTTTCTCGCTCCCAAGTCGCTTCTTCTTCGGAATGGTTAGACCATTGAATTTTTAGGAACTTGATGGTCTTGTTGCGGGTCTTCCTTTCCGCTTCATCCAAGATGCGGATAGGATGCTCACGGTAAGTCAAATCCTCCTGGATGTCCAACACCTAATGATCAACCCCACGGATAGGATCTTTGAAGCATCGACGGAGTTGGGAGACATGGAACACATCATGCACATCCGGGAAGTTTGAGGGTAGCTCGAGTTGATAGGAGAGATCTCCTCGCTTGGCTATCACGGTGAAAGGACCAACATAGCAAGGTGCTAATTTTCCCTTGATTCCGAAATGACGAACGCCTCGGAGGGGAGAGACTCGAAGATAGGATTTGTCACCAATTTCATAGTGAACCTCCTGATGATGCTTATCATAATAGCTCTTCTGCCTGGACTGAGCAGACTTGAGATTATCCCGAATGATACGGACTTTCTCTTCAGCCTCATTGATCACATCAGGAACGAAGAGTGTCCTCTCTCTGGTTTCAGACCAATTCAGAGGAGTCCGACATTTTCTCCCATAGAGAACCTCAAAGGGAGCCATTTGCAGACTAGCCTGATAACTGTTGTTGTAGGAGAACTCAGCGAGGGGGAGGTACTTTTCCCAACCCTTGCCGAAGGAAATAACACAAGCCCGAAGCATGTCCTCAAGAACTTGGTTCACCCTTTCAGTTTAACCATTGGTTTGAGGATGATAGGTGGTGCTGAAGTTGAGGCGGCTTCCGAGAGCCTTTTGGAAGCTTTGCCAGAATTTGGACACAAACAGACTACCACGGTCTGAGATGATCCGCAATGGAACCCCATGCAAAGGAACAATCCGGGCCATATACAAGTCAGCAAGTTGGCTTGCTCGAATATCGTCACGGACTGGAAGGAAGTGAGCGACCTTGGAAAAACGGTCGATGACGACCAGATGGCATTGTTGCCCTTTTGTGACTTTGGAAAGCCCGTGATGAAGTCCATACCAACTTCATCCCATTTCCACTCGGGAATGGCTATGGGGCGAAGGGTACCCGCTGGCCTTTGATGTTCAGCCTTCACACGGCGACAGACGTCGCATTCAGCAACGTACTCGGTGATCTCGCGCTTCATGCAAGACCACCAGAATTGACGGCGAAGATCTTGGTACAATTTGGTACTACCCGGATGAATGGAAATGGGTGATTCATGAGCTTCTGAGAGTATCAACCCTTTTGTATTCCCACTCTTGGGCACAACTAGACGGTCACCAAAGTACACAACACCGTTGTCATCAACTGAGAAACAATTTGCCTTCCCATTAGCTATTTTCTCTTTGATTTCGAGGATTTCATCATCAAGTTGCTGGGCTGCCTTGATTTCATCCTCAACGGTGGATTTGATTTCCAGGTTAGCTAGATATCCGGAGGGAACAATCTCCAGATTCAACCGAGCAAATTCCAAATGAAGAGCAGGTTGGGCCTTTTCAACCATCAAGGTGTTGCAATAAGCCTTGCGACTCAGAGCATCTGCCACGACGTTGGCCTTGCCGGGCTGATAGTTGAGGGTCACATCATAGTCCTTGATCAACTCCAACCATCTTCTCTGTCGGAGATTTAGATCTGGCTGGGTGAAAAGGTACTTCAGGCTTTGGTGATCTGAGAAGATCTCGCAACGGTTGCCCAACAGGTAGGGCCTCCATTGCTTCAGAGCATGAACTACGGCAGCAAGCTCTAGATCATGGGTTGGATAGTTGTGCTCGTGCGGCTAGAGTTGACGAGAAGCATAGGCTACCACATGGCCTTCTTGCATCAATACGCATCCCAAACCTTGCAATGAGGCATCACAGTAGACGACAAAGTCCTTGTCCGTGTCGGGAAGGACAAGCACATGAGTGGTCGTGAGCTTATCGTTGAGAGTTTGGAAACTCTCTTCAGCTTTGTCTGTCCATACAAACTGTTTATTTTTCTTGAGGAGGTCAGTCAACGCTTTGGCTATCTTGGAAAAGCCCTCGATGAATCGGCGATAATAACCCGCCAACCCAAGCAAACTACGGATGTCCTTGACGGACTTTGGAGTAGGCCAATCCAGGATTGCCTGAATTTTGTCAGGTATCACCGCTACTCCAGGAGCTGACGCCACATGACCGAGAAAAATGAGCTCCTTTAACCAAAACTCACACTTGGAGAACTTGGCATAGCGGTGATCACGAAGCTTGGTCAGAACTAGCCGAAGATGCTCAACATGCTCTTCTTCGGTCTTGGAGTAGACAAGGATGTCAATAATTCAGCAAGATTGAGCAAGGGAGAACAAGTATCATCACATCAACATGGCAGAAATGATATTTGAACTCAGACAACATCCGCCAGTCGGAATAAAACCCATTAGGTGGTTCAAATATGAGGGTACAAGGTTTAGTACGCGTTACACGAATGGGAAATTACAGATGATACACGTCATCCAGTTCGATACAATGAGCTCTAACTCGAGAGGTAACCACTACCGACAGTGGGTATCTTGCACATCACGCAGGAAGGCAAAGACACAATACTAGGTACCCGCAGATACTCTGCCCCTAGAAGTACTGGACGCGCCCCGGGAGACGCACAGGGCGAGAGCTGAAGCGGCGGGGACTCGCTGGCTGACGGTCATAGGGCGGCGTGTGGACGTCGCCCCCGGTCACTCGAGCAGGTGATGCATCTAAAATGCATACATGAACTTTGCACTATAATAGTTATATTCCATTCATATTTGCATCATATAGGCGGTATATTACTGTTATTTAATGATTTTTGGTAATTTACAATGATTTCCCCTTTATATGGAATTAATCCTGCGCAGGCAGAAAACCCATATTTCTTTCTTTATTTGTTTCAGGACCTTAACGACGTCATAATGAGCTATAAATTTAGGGGAGTCATTATTTTGGAAGGAGAAGATTTAGGAGCGAAAGAAGTCAACGAACGGAGGCTGGAGGACCAAAAGGGGGGTCCCACGTGGCTACAGTACCAGGCCGCGTGGGCCCATCCAATTTGGCCCTCGTGGCCCCATTTGCGTCGATCCTTCGCCCTGAAGCATCCTCATGACCTAAAAATGCCTATATAAAAGGTCCCCCGACGTTTTCCAGAGGGAGGCGGCGGAGAAACATGAAACCAGAAACAGAGAGACAGAAGGCTGCCGCCGGAGAAGATCGGAGGGGGGAAACGCCGCCGGAATCACCTCCGGAGGTCTTCTCCATCCCCCCTCCGGAGTCTCAATCAACACCACCGCCAAGACCATCGCCATCACCATCTTTGTGATCCACTTCATCCCCCTCATAGTTGGAGATTGGTTGATCCCTAGCTATTGTCTAAGTAATATTTTACATGTTTGCCAATTGCTACTTGTCATTGTTTTGTGGGGAGATCATAATTTCAGATTGTGTTGTATCACTTGTACCACTGAATCATATCATGCCTTGGTGTTGTGAGTAGTTCTCTCATGTTCCTGGGGGTATAGGATGAATTGGCAATGATTTATATATGACATGTGTTGGTATTTTGTCTAGTTTCTATCTTTGATGTGATTCTATGATGGTGTTGTGCGAACGTCGACTGCATATCACTTCACCTATATGGGCTCATAGGAGAACACCATAATGTGATGAATTGAGGAGGACTTAGGGGGACAAGTAAGCCTGAGACCGAATCATGAAGTTACTTTATGGGGTATTAGTATCGGGGACCTTAAAGATTAATGCTATGGTGGGACTTTATGTCTTAATAACTCTTGTGCAGTCATTCACTTGGCCACATGATCCATCATAAGAGCTTTAGTTTGTTTATCTAGCTATTCCTAATTATGGCTCCGTCCAAAGAAGATTAAAACTTGACAAAATGTTTACCTTGTTGTTCTAGAAATATTTATGCCATGAAGTCTAAGTAGCCCTTGGGAACTCTCTCCACCTAAAAGAAACACACACTTGAGCTTATCCTCTTGCTGCATAGAGGATTGGGCTTTCTCTCTTTGAGAGCTTTCACTTGTCATATTGCATTCTCAGCATTTTTCTTTATTGCAATCTATACACCAAAAACCCAAAAACACTTGCATCATTTAATCATTTTGCTTGTCTAGTGCATAGATAATAAGACTAGTGATGCTCTTATTTGAGAGGATAAATACTTATACCTTCTACTCCTCGTGGGATCGATACTATACTTACACATCGAAGACTTCAACGATCCCCTATACTTGTGGGTATCAGCAGGTCCACACGGCGGAACGGTGCCACCCACCCTTGGGCTGCTCATGTAGTCGGGCAGCTCCATCGGTAGAGGCGAAAGGAGACTTGGGGGAAGCATCCCGGACTGGACGTACGGCTCCAAGGTCATCAGCGTGTTCCGGTGGCTCTCACGAGCAGCCACCATGTAGAGGTACCACTGTCGGGCATGAATGTCCAACGCCCTAACCAGCTCAATAAGTGTGCGGTGACTGCGATCTGGCTCAGTCGCCGGGTCTGAGTACACAGCAACGTAACAGCCCTCCAGACAGTTGTCAGCCGCCGGAAAGTGGTAGAAATCCGAGCTCGCATTAGCCAGGTAGTCGCAGTTTCCGTGGTACACGGAGAGGCCATTAAACGCGGCCTCCTAGACAACCTGCTCCTCGGTCAAACCCACACCTACAGACTGGTGCAGAACGCTGTCTCCAGACAGGCTCATGACACGGGCCTCACAGACGAACTGCCCCTGTCCGTAAGGGAAGTGCTCCTCGTACACCACGTACTCGGGGTACCACGGGCAACCCTGGCTGGCTAAGGCAGCTGCAAACAGTGTGGGGAACCCGTGGACGCCCTCACAGCGAGTGAGGCGGACAACCAGTCCCGAACGCGTCATCTGTACCAACAACAGAACAGTGCAAAAGTTAGGAACGGAATTAAGACTCGAGACCTAATCTGGACGGTAAGAACCCAACCCCGAGAACCTAAAACTCTGAAACAACTGTTAAAACAAATAGAGGTAAGACAAACTCAGAGATGGACCGAGTTGGGTAAGGAGTAAAAGGAATTCCTAAGATGGTTTTCACAACTCATTTTTAGGTTCTAAATAATTTTCACAACACTAGACTCAACATCGACCAATAGAAGGGTTTCCTACAGGCAGTCCTGCTCTGATACCAATTTGTAGCGCCCCGACCCTAGAACTATGCAATGAAGCTTTGTGCAACCGGTCATGCTACACAATCGAAGGTTACAGGGATTACCAATCCCAGGCCAAAAACCTTTGGCAGGCGTGCTCGGAATGGATCATCGGCATCGCAACACTTCGATCATGCCATAAGCTCAGACATAGCTATCATGCATAATAGAGAGATCAAGACTGCGGAACAACTGGCACATCACAGACTCTACTACACAAAGAGATCATAGTTCAACTCATATAATGAGAAAGATATCAAATAACACATCAGAGGTCACAGACCCAACATTACATCATACGGAAGCAAATATAGTTGTCTAACAACAAGATCCAAATTATGGCCTAAGAGGCCTACAGATAAACATCCCGTGCCAGCCTGTTCCAGGACGTCCCAAGCTGCCACCTGGGAACCCCAAACTACTCGTCCATGTCCAAGAAGGAAGCACCTGTCCGCTCGGTGTCGTCCTCCTCTGAGACAAATTATAAAAGCAACAAAGAGAGACTGAGTACGACATACTCGCAAGTTTAGTAGGGCGATATAGGCCCAATGATGACGGAGGCTCTAAAGCTGTATAGTAGCTAATTTGCATAAAGCTCATTTTCATTTAAAAAGAGATAAAAGACCCATGGCATCGACTACTCAGAAGATTTTTTGAAAGGGGATAAGAAGGTAAACTTTCATCTTCGGTTCTCATCGAACCAATTTGTAGCCAGAAACCTCTCATCTCCACCAAAGGCACTCCCCCGAATCACCCTCGAGGAAATGAACCTTATAAACACACGTTGAGTTAAAACCTTTAGCTACCAAATTTTTAGTTAAGATTAAGGTTTTCTATGATCTCATAATCCGTTCCCAAGGCGTCCATAACCGCGGACACGACTTTTCAAAAAGATTAAACCCTGCAGGGGTGTACTAATTTACCCATTGGTACCGCCCGGCTCGCCTGATTAGCTCTCTTCCGGGGAAAGCTGGCAAGTGGGCGTGGTTAAACCTTTACCTCACAGGAGACTATCCAAGGATCATCTGTGGTGACAGGACAAGTTTACCCAGCCTATTTCAGCCCCTGCCCCCATCGCCACGTCCTAAACACCATCATCCTCAACATTCCTTTTTCACCCACACACTCACCCGCAAATGGAAATAGCAAACTAGAGGACCCTTGGATACGCCCGCACAAGTTATTCAGTTAGTAAGGAGCCCATACCCCCACCAATGACAGCACGCTCAAACCTTGGTTCTAGAGACAAGAACTCGCACTTAGGGGCAAGAATGAGGTAAAACACCATCACCGATGGCAACTCATCCAAGCCTTCTTAGCATTTTAATTAGGTACACAAATATCCACCATGTCCGAACATTCCATCAATAATCATAATCATGGAAAATATACACCGGACAATTTAGCATTCGACTAAGCATGGCTAAGCATATATACAACAGTTATATATTTCATCTCCGGCCCACACATAAAACCTATGGTTCATAGGAGGGGAAACATGTGATGGTTTAGGGGACAATGCAATTCATATGATTCTATACATCTTCATCAAAAGTGACATTGGAATCGAATGCAATATTATGGTGGATAACATAATTGTATAAAACAATAGGATGCTATATGCCAAGAAGGTTAGGTTATCTCTTGCCTTGCTGATAGTGCTGGTCGCGCGGATCGTCGAGGTATTGTGGTGGAACCTCGACTCCTGAATCTACCGGAACACAAACAATAACAGGAAATGAGATAAATAACACGAATACAAAGGTGCAATGCACACTCATGATGATATGGTCAAATTATGCACTGAAATGGTCTTGGGCATGTTCCACAAGTTAAATGGAACCCCTAAAATAATTATCGGAATTAACGGGTTATAACTCCATATTTAACTTTGCGAAGTAAGCGTTTACCTAAAATGTCCAGTACTAAAATATGAGTTCTACATGCATGAAAATGACATTATTAGATAGGTATTGTTCTCCTGATCATTTTTGTACTTCGTTTGCAATTTTTCGGTTAACGATGAAGAAATGGTGATTTAAACAGTTATTCAATTTAAATCATTTTAACCAATTCGAAATTGACATGAAAGGAAAAATTGGTTTCAGGCTGTGATCTTAACATAGCTAAATAGCCCTTGAGTTGCTGATCATTATGGGCTATTTAAACATAAGTTTTGAGTCATTATTTATCAAGTTATGAATTTCCCAAAATGTGATTTAAATCTGTCATTTTAATTAATTACTATAAACAGCACAAAATTTAATTCTACAACTCTCTCAAATGACATAAACTTGTAGTTCATTGTTTACTGAACATTTTGATACCTCATTCATAATTTTTGGATAAATATTCTTCAAGTTATGAATTTTCTAATCAATGATTTAATTCTGCCATTTTAGTATTTATTAATTAAAGGCGATTTAATAAATTTAGTTGATCATGGCAAGGGTACTAACATATAGACATTTCTTTTCTAAGCATTTTGACATATTGTTTGCATTTTTCTGAATTATGGTTCAAAATATATTCAATTTCAAAGTTTGAATCAAATTCTGTCTTTTTATTTAATTCCAGGAAATGGCCCGAAACGTTTTGTACCGGCCGGGGGCTTGCCACGGTCGCTGACGGCCCGGCCCATGGCCACGCTGCCATCCACGTGGGCGAGGCGGCCCACGGTCAGGTTTGACCGTGGCGCGGCGCAGACCGGCGCGTGCGGTGGCGGTGACCACCGGCGGGGTCGAGCACCGATCTGGCGGCAGAGGCCGCTAGGGGACGTGTGACTTGGTGCTTTTGAAGCGCGCGACTACGGGGAAGCCAGTGGTGGCGCGACGGACCTAATGGTCATCGGAGTGGGCCCCGGCGACGAGCTATGGCGGCGGCACGGTCCGGACTACGGCGCGAGGAAGAACTATAGGGAGAGGGAGAGGATGAAGAGGTCCCGGAGGACGGGATGCTCACCCTGAGCACGTCTAGGTGCTCGCCGGGGACAGAGGTGGACAGCAACGGCGGCAAACGGCTTGGTGAGCTACCGCCGGAGGGGAAGAAGGCGAGGACGAAGGCGACGACTCCCGGGGTCCCAGTACGATTCCGCAGGCGAGGAAGGAGAGGAGGTCACGGCGGAGCTCTTGCGCCTGCTCGATTTGCTCCGGGAGTCCTAGAACGGCGGCGATGCGCGATGGCGACCTCGGCTAGGTCATGGACATGGCGTCTAGGGTTAGGGTTTCGCGGGGGGAAAAGGAGGGAGGGAGAGAGCAGGGCGCGGCGGGTGCTCTCCTTATCCACGCAGGGGGGGCCGCGGCGTCGACAGTGCAGGGGAGGACACGGCAGCAACACATCCATGGTCATAGAGATCTCACTATGGCGCCAGGAGGAAGGAGAGAGGAGGGAGAGGATGACAGGTAGGTCCCACCCGTCAGGTTGTTATTCTTTTTCCTTTTTATTTAGTTCCAGCAGGGTTTAGGCAATTAATTAAGGCCTTAAACATTTTTTAAAAATTCTGGAAAATTTCACAGAGCCAATATATTATATTTGGAAGCTGTCATAAAATTTCAGCCCATTTGGAAAACATTTCATGTGTTAATTAATTAAGAATTGCTCACTTGCATTTTGGGCTTTATTTAATATTGGAATTGGCAATTTCTTTAATTTTGCAACAAACATATTTGAATTTATTAGAACTTCCTGGACAAATATGAAAGCTCAATTTGAATTTGGTTTGTCCAATAATATTCCCCATCATTGATTTATCAATCGTTGCTTTAACATTATTCGTTGTTGAGCAATTTAAATATGGATGCCATGATGCAATAAGAAAACAAAAAGTGAAAAATTTATTCACATTTTCAGGTTCCAAACTAGGGCTGTTACAATGAGCACAACTATCCAACTCATGATCTAGAGCTTGCTGCCGTGGTTCATGCGTTGAAGCAATGGAGGCCCTACCTGTCGGGCAACCGTTGCGAGATCTTCTCGGATCACCAGAGTCTGAAATATCTCTTCACCCAGCCAGATCTGAATCTCCGACAAAGAAGATGGTTTGAGTTAATCAAGGACTATGATGTGACCCTCAACTATCAGCCCGCAAGGCCAACGTCGTGGCAGATGCTCTGAGCCGCAAGTCTTATTGCAACACCCTGATGGTTGAGAAGGCTCAACCTGCTCTTCATGAGGAATTCGCTCGTTTGAATCTAGAAATTGTTCCTTCTGGATATCTAGCAAACTTAGAGATCAAATCCACTCTTGAGGATGAAATCAAGGCAGCCCAACTGCAAGATGCTGGCATCCGAAAGATCAACAAGAATATCACAAGTGGGAAAGCTAAATGTTTCTCCATTGATGACTCTGGTGTTGTCTATTTCGGGGACCGTCTTGTGGTGCCCAAGAGTGGGAGTGTGAAAGGGGTGATACTCCAAGAAGCACATGAGTCTCCCATATCCGTCCACCCTGGTAGTACCAAGATGTACCAAGATCTCCGTAGTAAATTCTGGTGGACTCGCATGAAGCGAGAAATTGCCAAGTATGTTGCTGAATGCGATGTCTGTCGCCGTGTGAAGGCTGAACATCAAAGGCCAGCAGGTACTCTTCGCCCCATAGCTATTCCCGAGTGGAAATGGGATGAAGTGGGTATGGACTTCATTACCGGTTTCCCGAGGTCACCAAAGGGTAATAATGCCATTTGGGTAGTCATTGATCGTCTATCCAAGGTCGCCCATTTCCTCCCTGTTCGCGAGGATATCAACTCCAGCAAACTGGCTGATCTGTATATGGCCCGGATTGTTCCTTTGCATGGGGTTCCACTGAGGATCATCTCAGACCGTGGAAGTTTATTCGTGTCCAGATTCTGGCAGAATTTCCAAACTGCTCTGGGAACCCGTCTCAACTTCAGTACGGCTTATCATCCTCAGCCTGATTGTCAGACTGAAAGGGTGAACCAAGTTCCGGAGGACATGCTTTGGGCATGTATTATCTCCTTCGGTAAAGGTTGGGAAAAGTATCTCCCCCTCGCCGAGTTCTCCTATAACAATAGCTATCAAGCTATTCTGCAGATGGCTCCATTTGAGGTTCTCTATGGGAGAAAATGTCGGACTCCTCTGAACTGGTCTGAAACCGGAGAGAGGCCACTCTTCGGTCCTGATGTGATCAATGAGGCTGAAGAGAAAGTCCGTATTATTCGAGAGAATCTCAAGATTGCTCAGTCCAGGCAGAAGAGCTACTATGATAAACATCATCAGGAGGTTCACTATGCCATGATGACAAAGCCTACCTTCGTGTCCCTCCCCTCCGTGGGGTTCGCCGTTTCGGGATAAAAGGGAAATTGGCACCTCACTTCGTTGGTCCTTTCACTATCCTGGCTAAGAGAGGTGATCTCCCCTACCAGTTGGAGCTCCCAGAGAAATTCCGGATGTGCATGATGTGTTCCATGTCTCCTCAACTCCGTCATTGCTTCAAGGATCCTATCCGTGGGGTTGATCATGAAGTGTTGGACATCCAGGAGGATCTGACCTACCGTTAGCATCATGTCCGCATCTTGGATGAAGCGTAAAGGAAGACTCATAACAAGACCATCAAATTCCTCAAGATCAGTGGTCTAACCATTCTGAAGAAGAAGCAACCTGGGAACGTGAAACTAGTCTTCGTTAGGAATACACCGCCTTCTTCACTCAAGCCTAGAATCTCAGGATGAGATCCCTGTAAGGGGGGTAGATTTGTAACAGCCCCCAGTTTGGTACTATAAAATTTGAACCAAATTTTCACTTTTACATGGTCATCTTGCATAAATTGGAAGCAAAACCCTTCCCAAATTTCCAAACCAAATGCATTGCTCAAATTGGCCAAACAAATTATTCTTGAACTTCCAATTTGTCCAGGAAGTTCCAAAAATACATTCTATAAATATTTGTCAAAGGAAATTCTTGCCAAGCAAAGAATTAATGTGGAGAACTCAAAATTGGTGCAAATCATTTCCTATTTTTGAAACCATGTTAAACTATTCAAAAATTCAAAATAAAAATATGGGAGCTCCCTTATCTTACAGTGAGTCTCCCTGAAAATTTTCATAATTTTCAAAGTTTAAGTACCCCAGTTAAATGGTTTGGGTTGCGCCTTTAAAAGAAAAAGAAAAATCAAAAAGGAAAACATAGTAGGGGGGTTTTCGCAAACCGTCATCGTCCCTGTCGCCACAGTGGCGCGCTGTTGCCGCCATGCCGCCGTGCTCCCACCGCCACGCTGCCGAGCTCCCCTGGAGGATAAGTGAAAGAACAAACTATGCCCGGATGTCGCCTAGAGGGGGGGGGGGTGAACAGGCGATTAACACCTTTTCTAATTAGGGCCTTGATAATTGCGGAATAAAACTATGTGTTTAAATTAACAAGCCAACAACCTAATTACTAGGCTCACCTATGTGCAACAACAACTTATGCTAAGCAATTTAAGCAACAAGAAGAAGGCTATAGATAAACTTCAAGCACGAAGGCTATCACAAGTAAATTGCATAAGTAGAAGCTCGGGTATAGAAATAACCGAGGCACGCGGAGACGAGGATGTATTCCCGAGTTCCTCCTTGTTAAGGGAGTACGTCTCGTTGGAGGGGTGTGAGCTCGCCACAAGAGGCCTACTCAAGATGCCACAAAGGCCTCACCCTATTCTCCGATGAACCTCACCCAAGGGATTGGTTCACCTTCCACTATCGGAATCCTTCGAGGCGGATTCCGGAGCCCTTTACAACTCTTCTTGGGGCACACACCCACAACTCAATTGGGGGCTCCCAAATTCGTGTCGAAGCTTCACAACTCGAAGTCTTCGCGGCACCTCCAACCGTCTAGGGTACACAATGCACCCAAGAGGCAACAAGCTCTTGGGAACACAATGCACCCAAGAGTAACAAGCTTCTCAACCTTCAACTTCACGTATCACCGTGGAGAGAGCAACCCGATGCAACTAATGCAAGAGGCAAAAACACACAAAGTGATCAAGTCCTTCACTCTCAAATTACAACCAAGCAACAAATGCTTTGGGGGGAATAAGAGAGGAAGAACAAAGGGGATGAACACAAAGTAACCCCAAATCTAGATCCACTAGGTTCCCCTCACTTAGAGGAGAATTTGATTGGTGGAATGGTAGATCTAGATCTCCTCTCTTGAATCCCTAAGTTTGGGCAAGAATCATTGGAGGGATTGAGAGGAATCAAGCTCACAAGGTTAGCAACAATGGAGGAGAGAGAAAAGCAAGTGAGCAAGACCAGCAACCAGCCCTTGGGGGAAGAAGGGGGCTATTTATAGCCTCCCCCAAAAACTAGCCGTTGGAAAACCGCAGGGCCGGAAATTCCGTGTTAAAGGGCCGGAACTTCCGGCCGGGGGCCGGATATTCCGGGGCATACACCGGAATTTCCGGTGCCCCGGAAATTTCCGGAGCAAACCTCCGGTGCAAAGATCCGGACCCCCACCCGAGAGAAAACGCGAAAATGACTTAGCAAAATTTTCCTTGGGCCGGATATTCCGGACCAAAGACCGGAAATTCCGGACCCCCGGAAATTTCCGAGGAAACTTCCGAGGCAAAATTCCGGACACCCTCCAGAGAGAAAAGCCAAAAAGACTTAGCCAAAAAAGCTCAGATGAAAATATGGTCCAAAGATGAAGCATTGCAACAAGATAGAGATAAATGATCATCAACAGTGAGCTCACTATCCAAATTGCAAAGCCTATCACTACTCACCATTACATTGGATTGTGGCTTACCACATTTTGGTGAAGTAGATGAAGACGAGAACTCGTCACGGCCGGAGGTGGAGGGAGAGCAATCATCCTCAATAGAGTTGGACAAACCATATTTGTCTTGTAGCTTGGTCCAAAGCTCATGAGCATCTCGGAGAGGCATGATTGACTCGAAAACTACAACACTCACAAATTTGCAAAACTCGTTAGATGCTAGAGCATCTAGATATAAGTTTTTCTCATCCTCTAAAGTCGTACTTTCGTAGTCCTTTGGAGGAGAAAAACCTATATCTAAGATCCGCTCAATATCGGGGTCCAAGACCCGTAAGTGACTAAGCATATGAGTTTTCCAAACATTAAAATTTGTGCCATTAAATCTAAACAAGAAATTGTGCACTAAATCCCTAGACGACATCTTTACTCTCTAGGCGGTAAAGCCAAACAAGAGAGACGAGGCTCTGATACCAATTGAAAGAACAAACTATGCCCGGATGTCGCCTAGAGGGGGGGGGGNAATAAGAGAGACGAGGCTCTGATACCAATTGAAAGAACAACTATGCCCGAGATGTCGCCTAGAGGGGGGGGGTGAATAGGCGATTAAAACTTTTTCTATTTAGGGGCTTGATAATTGCGGAATAAAACTAGGTGTTTAAATTAACAAGCCAACAACCTAAAATTCTAGGTTTACCTAAGTGCACCAACAACCTATGCTAAGCAAGGCAAGTAACAAGATGATAGCAAGATATAGACTTCAAGCACGATGGCTATCACAATGTAAATTTGCATAAGTAAAGGCTCGGGTATAGAAATAACCGAGGCACGCGGAGACGAAGATTTATTCCCGAGTTCCTCCTTGTTAAGGGAGTACGTCTCGTTGGAGGGGTGTGAGCTCGCCACAAAAGGCCTACTCAAGATGCCACAAAGGCCTCACCCTATTCTCCGATGAACCGCACCCAAAGGCTTGGTTCACCTTCCACTATCGGAATCCTTCGGGGCGGATTCCGGAGCCCTTTACAACTTCTTCTTGGGGCACACACCCACAACTCAATTGGGGGCTCCCAAACTCGTGCCGAAGCTTCACAACACGAAGACTTCGCGGCACCTCCAACCGTCTAGGGTACACAATGCACCCAAGAGGCAACAAGCTCTTGGGAACACAATGCACCCAAGAGTAACAAACTTCTCAACCTTCAATCCCACGAATCACCGTGGGGAGCACAACCCGATGCAACAAATGCAAAAGGGGAAGAACACACCAAGTGGTCAAATTCTTCTCCCCAAAATCCAACCGAAGCAACTAATGCTACGGAGGGATTTAGGAGGAAGAACGGAGGAGAAACACCAAGAACTCCAAAATCTAGATCCCACAAGTTCCCCTCACTTAGAGGAGATTTTGTTTGGTGGAAAGATGGATCTAGATCTCCTCTCTTGTTTCCCTAAATTTGGGCAAGAATCATCGGAGGGATTAGGAGGAATCGAGCTCTCAAAATGTTGGCAATGGAGGAGAGAGAGCTAGGGATGAGATCTACACTAAAAATGGGGAAGAAAACCCTTTTATAGGTGGCTCTAAAAAGTGACCGTTGTAGCTCAAAAAGTGGGACAAAGATGCAAAAAATATCTGCCAGGCGGCCCGGCCTGGGGCCGGCCAGCACGCCGGCCTGGCCGGGAAACGAACCAGCGACAGAAGCAGGGAGGCCGGCCTTCCCCCGGCCTTGGGCCGGCCCGGTAATGCGGGAGGCCGGGAGGCAAGCAGAGGGCGCCGGCCTGGGCCCGGCCGCGGCCCAGCCTGGCGGGAGGAGAAGGCCGGCTGGCCACCCGAGGCTCCCGGCCTGGCCCCGGCCTGGAGCCGGCCCGGCCGGCCTGACAGGGTTTTTTTTTTCTTTTCTCTGTTTTTCTAAAAACTGTCAAATAAACTTTCCGAAATAGAAAAGCAATATCTCTCGCATACGAACTCCGTTTTCGATAAACTTGGACTCGTTGGAATCGTCACAACGAGCACAACAAGAATATGTAGAGAAACATCATAGTCCAAGAATATATTATAAAGATAAATGGGGAAAGGTAAAAGCTCCCATTTGCAAATCGGAAATGCAATAACTTTCACCCACGAACTCCGTTTTCGATAATCTTGGACTCGTTGGAATCGTCACAACGAGCACAACAAGATTATGCAGAGAAACATCATAGTCCAAGAAAATATAATAAAACCAAATGGGGAAAGTTAAAAACTCTTTTTCGCAAACCGAAAATGTCGGAACTTTTGCAATTGACGTCCGAATGAAATAAAACCAATTTTATTGGAAAGAGGACGTCAAATGCTACCTTTGAAAATGACAAACAAGCAATGGAGATTTTGCAAAGAAGTGGAAGAGATAAATCTCCCGCACGGATGAACCGGCAAAATCTCCAATACCGAAACCGCAATAGAAGACGCATATCAAAACCGTTTTCGGTGAACTTGGCTTTGTCATGACAAGCACGACAAGCACCAAGACCACACCACGATAAGAGACAAATAAGAACCAATAAAGATGATTGCATGGATGCAAAGGTTTGTGCTCTCCAGGACGATACGATCACGATATCCGGTCGAGAGCCCCTCTTGATAGTACGGTTACCTATCCTATAACCCGGTCTCTCACTAAACATCATGAGACCGGTAAAATAGAAACCCTATCAAGAACATACCTTTGCCTTGCACTTAAACCACTTGAGGTCGATGAAGACGATCTTCATCTCCTCAAGACGCACCACCTTCCTCGATCGCGCTTCGGTGAAGATTCACTTGATGCTCCCCCATACACCAAGATGGGAGACACTCTCTTCGGGATATCTTCACTTGGCCTTGATTGATGATCAATCCGCACAAAGCCTTGATCAACACAAACTTCTTCCCTTAACCTTGATTCCAACAAATGGAGATCAAGCAACTCAAATGGACACACCTATAAATATAGCTCAATGCAAACATTAGTCCATAGAGATTGTCATTAATTACCAAAACCATGCATGGGGGCAACCATGCACTTTCACCGGTTCCCCAACCGGGACAAATCAATCGGGACGAATGCTCGTCCCGGTTGGGACACCAACCGGGACGAATGGGGGGGGGGGGCACGTGGCCCGGCCACAGGCAGCAGGGGCGGAGGCTTTCGTCCCGTCAGATTTTACTTTTTCCAAAAATTTCAGAAAATTGTTTAAATTTATAAAATAAATAATGCTTATTCTATAATTCATAAAAATATGAATAAAATACCAAAATGTTCAGAAAAATAAGACCTATTTAATTATGAAAAATGCATGCATGTTTAAAAAACTTAAATTAAATATTTCTTAGAACTACAAAAATGGCACTACTAGTTAAATAAGAGGAACCACTATTACACATCATCGCCACGAATATATATATTACACACATCTCATTCGTCGTCCTACATATATACATCTCTTTTACACTCTCCCTATTTAATTTCAACCTTATAGTAGAATTCTCCTTTCGGATCTAGGACCTCTGCAAGTAAGAATCCGGCAAATTCCTCTTGAATTGCTCGTATGCGATCGTGTGGTAGAAGGCCATCCCGCAACCGTTCGATCTAATTAAAAAAGGGTCAATATATATGAATGAAAGTAAACAGAATTGATGGCAATAAACTAAAATTATGAATATTGCATACGCACTTTAAGTTGTTCTAAGATTCTGCCCTTCTCACAGCACGTCTGACGAATAAACTCGCAGACGTAGTATCCACATAAATGATTCCCGCTTCCCTGTCTCAAGCACTTTACGGGAACAGAGTTCGATCAAAAAATGGTAATGGTATTGAACTAGAATCAAAGAGATGCGCGGATCTAGATAGTAGTACTTACATTTATTGGTTGAAATGTAAGCTCCTCCGCCCATTCACCCCTAGCCCTGGCGGTGAATCGTTTCCAAGCCCTGCCCGGCAAAGAAAATGAATAAAGGAGTTATATATTAATTACTTGCTATCAGTAAATGAACGGAAAGTTGCCGATAATGTCATAATGATTGAAATTACCTCTGGAGGCATTCCTGCATGTCCGCCCACTTCTCAAGGGGTTTATGTAAGGAGTCCATGACTTGTACTACTCCTTTGTCAGGCATAATGATTAGCAGAATAAAGTGGAAGCTGCGCACGCATAAGTCATCAATTATACACTTAATATCGAGAAATTAAGCGAAATAAAATATGTAGAAGACAGTAACACTTACTTGAAGTTGTAAGGAAATAATATTTCTCTTTTGATTTCGTTGAACCGTAACGCATTGACCAAGTTATTCTCGGTTTGGTCGTAAAAATCATGGAGACTTTTTTCATGAACGGTATTTGGATCAACGAACCCAATGTCATAGATTTGTCCTCTTTTGCATTCGAGAATCTTCATTCTGCATAATTAATATAGTGATAAGTAAGATAATTATAAATGCAATGAACGAGGTGAGCTAGGTAGAGACTTAACTACAGAAATAATACTTACAGACAATAGGCGCTGATGATAGCTTTGTCAAGGGCTTCTTGTTGGTATAACTGAAATAATTCACAAAATTCAATCATTACGTGGTCATCTCCATGCCCGTAATGCTCGTTCTTATATCCCACGTAGATCCAATTTTCCCCTTTCTTTGAGGCTGCCATGTACCAACTATGCAATCTTCGCATTTTTGTTGGTAGATCTTTGACTAACTGAGATTTGACGAGAGGATGCCCGTGCCGGTATTTGTATTTTGGAACTATTTCTTCGTGGAATTGTAATTGGTCTAAGTACTGAGCAATAGACAAGCCGTGAGCAGCGGCTGCTTCTCCGTACATTGCAACAAACTCAGGATCGATGCCGACCGCAGGTTTGCTCGACCCCACCTTGGTATCGGAAAACACTTTGAGCGGGGGGCACGATTGTTTTTGCTGTTCTCCTAGCTGGGCAACTGTCTTCCGGCTTGCACTAATACTCTTCGACCGCTGTTTATTTGCCCGAACCGACTTGAGAATAGAGCGGTCATAGTCTGGTGTCAGCTTTGGCGGGGGTTGGGCATAATTTTTCAGCATTTTCACGACAGCGGCATGTTCTTCTGGGGTGTCGGGGAACTCTGGCGCTTTCTCCTTCTTTGCCTTCAAGTTAGCAAACCACTTATCTGTTTCCCCTTTTGCGATCGCCTTATTTTCCTCCACCGTATAGTCATAAGGTCTCTTGGCAAGATTCTTATGAGGTACTTTTGGGAGGGGTGACCTTGAACGTTTCGGTGATCGGTTTTTATCAAACCCCAGAGTACCCACACGTGGCGCCGGAGAAGACTTACGCGGCGGCGGAGACGACTGACGCGGCGGCGAAGACGGCTGCTCTGGAGACTGGTGAGGCGGCGGAGATGGCGCCTAAGGCGGCGGCGGTGGAGAGTGGTGAGGCGGCGGAGACGGCGCCTGAGGCGGTGGAGAGTGGTGAGGCGGCGGCGGTGGAGAGTGGTGAGGCGGCGGAGGCGGTGGAGAGTGGTGAGGCGGCGGCGGTGGAGAGTGGTGAGGCGGCGGAGGCGGCCAGTTTGGAAGCACGATGAATTCCTTTGGCCATAGAATAGTCCCTTTCTTGGCTTCTCCAAGTTCAACCACCTCCCCATCTTCACCTGCAGGGTGTTCCAGCTTCAGCTCCTCAAATCCTTTACTAACTTCATCGACCCCGACAATAGCGTAGCCATGAGGAACCGGGGAGCAATGGAAAGTTGGTGTAGGTCCAATTGGTACGACATAGCCGACCGCCACCTTCATGGTTATGTTGAACACTTTCACATGTAGCTCACAAGGTGTGCTCTCCGTGATATCATCCACTGGGTAGCGACGAAGAGCATCCGTCGTCAGTGCATCATCATCACGTGCCGGGACCATGCTCGAAGCCACGCTGCTTTTCCGATATGATGGGTCGGTAGCATCGACTGCAGCTTCTACAACGTGCTGCTGAGATAGGCCGGCAGTGCCTTGCTGGCTAAGTTCGTTAATTTGATCCTGCTGCCGCTTCATTTGATCCTGCTGCCGCTTAATTGTTTCTTCTATATTACGCAGCCGGTCTGCAGCAGCGATTGCTTCCCTTGCCTCCCTTTCCTTTCTCCTCTGATGACTTTTATCGGGAAATATTTTCCTTTCCACGGGAAACCCATGTTTCCACGGCTTGGAGCCTTTGGTGCCTTGTGTTCGTCCCTCATGTTCTTTATTCCCAATGGCGCGTGAAAGCTCGTCATCCTCTCTATCGGGACGGAACCGTCCCTCTTCAACATCCTTGTATGCTTTCCTAATTTCTTCGATGGGTAGTAGGGGATTATCCTTGTGTCTTCTGGTATATATGCACTTTCCTTCTGCGTCCAATGTGCCCCCATGCCCGTAAAACCAATTTCTTGTCCGTTCGGTCCATCCTTCTTTTATAGGCTCTGGAACGATCCCTTTAGCCAGCAGGTCGGCCTCAAGTTTGTCCCACTTAGGCATGGAACAGGCATAGCCAGCAGCCCCCATAGTATGGTGGTACTTCTTTTTAGCAGCATTTGCCTTGTTTACTGCAGACTTTAACTGAGCTTCCTCTGATTTCTTGTAATTCACAAAATCTTCCCAGTAGTCTCTTATCTTCTCATACCCGTGATCGAAATCCGGAGTTTTATCTTTCAAGATGAAGTCGGTGTACAATCTGTTCTTAAATTTGTTGAATAGCTCGGCCATCTTCTTAAGAGCCCACGCCTTGACTTTATCTACTAGAGCTTTTTTTCGGGCATCCATCTCCTCCTCATCTGGCTCCCCCTCCTCTGGATCCACCTCTGGCAACGGCAATGTGAAATTAACCATGACCTTTTGAAAAAGGCGTCTTTTGCCTTCGGGGCCGATATAGCTAACTTTAGGATCCCTTGGCTTATTCCATTCTCGGATGGTGATCGGGACGTAGTCCCTAACAATAACACCGCATTGCTTCACAAATTTTTGTCTAACATCAATTGGAGCAATGGGTTCGCCGTCTGCAGCAACTTCTTCGATCCTGTAGCGGACATTGTCCTGCAACTTTTTGGTTGGGCCTCGTTTCGTCCTCACAGAGGATTTGCTCGATCCGGATGGCTAAAAGAAGAAAGACCGTTAATATGTGTATATGGACAACAGAGGCTAAATTAATTAATATAAATATATATGCACCTCGTCGGAGTTTGTAATAATCAATGTTGCACCGGAGCTGCCGGCTTCTGCCTTGTCGGCTTCTCCCTCATCGGAGATGCCGAGTTCGGCCTCTTTCCAGGCGTTGAGAGACTCATCCCCCTCACCGGAGTCGTTCAGAAAGTGACTTGTTTCATCATCGCCGCAGATTATATCCTCGAGGATATTTTCCTGAATTTCATCTCTGCCGTGTGGTTCCATAGTTTCTGCCGTCTCTGCCGTCTCTGCCGTGTCGTTCAGAAAACTTGTAGTAATAATATGAAGCCTAAAATCATAAATAAATATATATTTATACAAATATGAAGCCTAAAATCATAAATAAATATTTATTTATACAAATATGAAGCCTAAAATCATAAATAAATATGAAGCCTAAGCATAGGGAATGTGGTTTTACATCTGAAGCCTCATATGTCAAAGCCATTAGTCAGCAAAAAGAGTGCCTATAAGAACGAAGTAGAAATAAATGCATTGTTCTTGCATTTACCCTTGGTTCTATAGACAGTCTTCTTGCAAGCATAATGGACTATTCTAATCATCGGCTTGCATTAAGAACAGCAAAATCAGCTACCACTAAATCATTCCAAATTGACTTAGCAAATTTTTCTAATAACATTTCTAATAAATTTCTAACACTAAATTTCCTACACTAAATTCTAACACTAAATTACCTACCACTAAATTTCCTACACTACAAAAACAACACAAAAATGTACCTAAACTACACACCTAATTTATACTACTAACTAATTTAAATTACTAACTAATTTAAACTACTAACTAATTTAAATTACTAACTAAAACTAACTAACTATGGAGTAACAAATAGTTCTTAACAACAATATTGCAACTAATTATGGAGTATTAATTTTGATTTCTAACTTTGCTAACACAATCATCAAATAACAATGCTTTGCTAAATTTCCAAACTTTGTTAAAGAAATTAACTTTGCTAAATTTGCTAACTCTTCTAAATTTACTACACTAATTAGTAATTTTTAAAACTAACTAACTAAATCTAAAACTAACTAACTAAAATTACTAATGCACTAACTAACAAAAATTACTAACTAATAATTTAAATTACTA
Organism: Puccinellia tenuiflora; assembly: GCA_012064385.1. Lineage (NCBI taxonomy): Eukaryota > Viridiplantae > Streptophyta > Magnoliopsida > Poales > Poaceae > Puccinellia > Puccinellia tenuiflora. The sequence goes on from QRDG01001508.1 coordinate 511,325, forward strand.
ACTTACAAACTAAAAATAAACTAACTAACTAAATTAAAGAACAAACTTTGGTATTTTTTAAATAACATTAACAATAACAATTTGCATTTTCCTAAACCCTAACCCTAACTTTGGCAGAGGAAGATTAATTCGTATATACACTAGCTATTTTTTTCTAAAACTAACTAACTAAATATTTCTAAAATTAATGCACTAACTAACTAAATATTTTTTCTAAAACTAACGAACTAAATATTTTTCCTAACCTAATGCACTAACTAACCTACACTAACTAATGCACTACGGGGGAGGAGAGGTAGCCTGGCGCGGTGGGGAGGAGAGGTACGTAGCCCGGCGCGGTGGGGGGAGGGGGGAGGAGGCCGGTAGCCCCGGCTCACCTTGAGGACGGCGACGGTGACGGGGAAGAAGGACGACGACAATCGACGACGGGGGAGGAGGCCGGAGGAGCTCGAGCGGCGGCGGACCGAGGAGGGCCGGGCTCGCGTGGCGGAGGAGGTCCGTGGAGGCCGGCGGAGGAGCGGCCGGAGAAGCGGGCGCCGGAGGAGCAAACGACGGAGAGCGGCGGCGCGGAAATTCGACAGCCTGACGGCAGGGATGTGGATTCTGAGCGCTCCGGTCCTTAGTCGCGAATGAGGATTTGGGGGAGAAGAACAGAGCGCGGGCAGTTAAACAAAGGACCTTTCGTCCCGGTTGGTGCCACCAACCGGGACGAAAGGGTTTTTAGGTCCGGTTGGTGGCACCAACCGGGACCAAAGGCCTAACCTTTCGTCCCGGTTGGTGCCACCAACCGGGACGAAAGGTCCGGCACCGAAAAGGCGCGCGAAAATACCCTTTGGTCCCGGTTCGTGGCATGAACCGGGACCAATGCCCTGAAAATTCAATTTTATTTCAAACTTTTCAGTTCTGAATGTTGTTCCCGCCTTTTTTATTCTTATTAAGGTGTTTGAATATGAATTTCAAATGGTTTCGAATTTGAAAAGACTTTCAACATGAAAAGTGTTTAAATTTGAATAAATAATTCAAAACCATTTTCTGTTTTCTATAATAATTATTCTATCTATACAAACTATTAACCATTTTGTCATTTTTTTAAGATTAGAGGTGAATTCATTTAAGTAAATTTTTTGGAATGTGAACTTAATTAATTCATTGAACTTATAAATTCAATATCTTTTGATCTGTTTATCAGAAAAATGCAAATAATATATCAAATTGTTGATAAAAATGTAATCTATCTATTTATTTAATTTATATCTATTGAATTAATTTATATCTATTGAATTAATTCATATCTATTGATTTAATTCATATGTCACTAAACACTACATAATGGCAACAGTGGATCCTTCAGGTAATCGACCGGATACGGTACAGAATGACAACAGTGGATCCCAAATATTTTGCATACATATGCATGAATATCACATACATATCCGGAAGTCGATAGTTTAGGTCGCAAGTTTTCAAAAGCAAGTAGTAACCTAAACTATGATCACATAAAAGAGAACTGCAATGGTGATCACATACTCTGAAACTAACTTCGACGGTGTATTTGATACGGTACAGAATGACAACAGTGGATCAGTTGTCCTAACAATCTTAGTCATACTCCTGCCTAGGCCTATAATACTCGTACTCGTAGTCGCCGTCATCGTCGTCGTCGCTGTCATCGTACTCATACGGCGCTCGTGGCTCGAACCTCGACGGGTGAGCACCCCCGGACTGCATGTTAGGGTAGCGTAGGCGGGGGTTATCGCCAGCCATGATGTAGTTCATAACGCCCTGGAGAGTCCGGCCAGCCCACCACAGCTGACGGCCGTCCTCGTTGAAGTCCGAAGGAGGAGGGCCATCCCCCTCGTACCTGGCGAGCGCCCTCTCACGCCGATTGATGAAGAAGGCTTCCCAAGTCGGGCGGTAGTCGGGATGCCAGCACGGATCCATCCGCTGCTCCGGTGTGAGCTCGAGGTAGTAGTGGTTCGTGATGACCGCCCGGCGCGCCACACCTTGAGGGAGAGGAGGGACCGGCACGCCTCCGGCGCTCAGCCTCCAGCCGGCGGGGACGCGGTAGCCGGGCGGGCAGGGGTAGTTCGAGGCGGAAAGCTCCTCCGCCTGACGGTAGGTTAGTACGGTGGAAGCCATGGAAGAGTGATGAGGTTGCAGATATGAGTTTAGATGTGATATATATAGTGAGAAATTGCGGGAAGACGAAGGCGGGAAGCGGTGGAAGAAGCACACGGATCGTGTGTTTCCTTCGAGCGCTTGTGAGCCGTTGGATCAGAGTTGTGTTTCTTTCGAGTGCTTGTGAGCTGTTGGATCGTGTGCACACGGATCGTGTGTTTCTTTCAAGCGCTTGTGAGCTGTTGGATCAGGGCCTTTAGTACCGGTTCGTGTTACCAACCGGGACCAAAGGGTCTTTCGTCCCGGTTGGAGCCACCAACCGGGACTATAGGCCTACCCTTTCGTCCCGGTTGGGGGTACCAACCGGACCTAAAGAAGCACACGGATCGTGTGTTTCTTTCAAGCGCTTGTGAGCCATTGGATCAGGGGTGTGTTTCTTTTGAGGGCTTGTGAGCTGTTGGATCTGCACTCCCACCTCATCCACAGGTACACCTTCTAATCGCCTATAAATAGCGACGTCCCTGCAGCGAACGGCACACAACGAGCGTCTACCTTTGCCACCGAACCCAATGGTTGGATTTAGCCTACCTGCTGGCATGTTCCCTAGCATTATTGTGTTTGTCCTTGTTCACCGGCCAGCCATTGGAGCCACCTCCTGTAGGTCGGTGAATAAGGACAACACAACGACGCTGTTGGAAACACAAGCCCTCAGGTAGGTTGAATCCAACCACTGGATTAGGGTGACACAATGATGAATTGCCGAGGAGGTGGGAGTGGTGGTGGTGGAAGTGGTAGCCATGCCCCTCGGTCGGATCCAAGCAGCTCCAAGGCTCTCTGATGATCTACAACATTCCCAACACTTTTTGGGACGGTCGTTAGATCATCAGAGATGTCTTGGGGCTGTTTGGATCGAAGGTCGATTTGCTGCTCACGACGACGCGAGACGGATGCGCAAGCTTCCGGATGGGCAAAACCAGTGTTGGATCAGCCACATGACCCTATATGCAAATCATTCGGATTCCCGTCATACAGCCCAACGGTGCATTTGATATGCAGGCACTCACGAGCCACCGTTGGGCTGTATGACGGGGAAACCGTGTGCATTTGATAAAAGGTTCAATACATTAATTATTACACATCACCAACAACATCCCTATCTAGTGTTCACTTGTTTCTTCGTGTGTGTCCCTTTCTTCTGATTACGCCGTAGCCATGGACAATCTTCATCAGGCAAGAGAACTGCAATGGCGATCACAGACTCTGAAACTAACTTCGACCAGTTCCTGAGCCGCGGGGTGCTGAGCCGCCGGCACTGCGCATCCAAAGAGAAGGAACCCTCACAGGGTCATAGCTCACGTGAGAAGGAACCCTCTGAAGAAACGACCACCTACTATCATACTGCCTATCCAATAGATACATGTAGCGACGGACATGCTCATCCTCCTCCCTGATACGGCGACGTACCTCCTCCTCGGGGGCCGGCTCCCTCTGCACCGAGCGTGGCCCACGCGACGGCCACCACAGAAGATCCGGGTCGACGATGTCACCCGTATTCCTCACCAAGCTGCATGTCCCGGAAGGTAGCACCTCCCAGTGCCAGCCCGGTGGAGCCCAGTCCCGCACATCGCCCCTCTGGTCCAACATGGACATCGTCCCCGAGAACACCTTAGTCAAAAACACCTAAGTCAAAATTTTGTTACAATGGAAGAGTGATGAGGTTGCAGATGTGAGTTTAGATGTGATATGGCAATGGCGGCCAAGCCTACATATATATAGTGATAAATTGCGTGAAGACGAAGGCGGGAAGCGGTGGAAGAAGCACACGGATCGTGTGTTTCCTTCGAGCACTTGTGAGCCGTTGGATCAAGGGTGTGTTTCTTTAGAGCGCTTGTGAGCTGTTGGATCGTGTGCACACGGATCGTGTGTTTCTTTCAAGCGCTTATGAGCTGTTGGATCAGGGCCTTTAGTACCGGTTCGTGTTACCAACCGAGACGAAAGGGTCTTTCGTCCCGGTTGGAGGCACCAACCGGGACTATAGGCCTACCCTTTCGTCCCGGTTCGTGTTACCAACCGGGACTAAAGAAGCACACGGATCGTGTGTTTCTTTCAAGCGCTTGTGAGCCGTTGGATCAGGGGTGTGTTTCTTTAGAGCGCTTCTGAGCCGTTGGATCAGAAGCACACGGATCGTGTGTTTCTTTCAAGCGCTTGTGAGCTGTTGGATCAGGGCCTTTGGTCCCGGTTCGTGTTACCAACCGGGACTAAAGAAGCACACGGATCGTGTGTTTCTTTCAAGCGCTTGTGAGCCGTTGGATCAGGGGTGTGTTTCTTTAGAGCGCTTGTGAGCCGTTGGATCAGAAGCACACGCCTATAAATAGCGACGTCCCTGCAGCGAAACGGCACCCAACGAGCGTCTACCTTTGCCACCGAACCCAATGGTTGGATTTAGCCTACCCGCTGGCATGTTCCCTAACACAAGCCCTCGGGTAGGTTGAATCCAACCACTGGATTAGGGTGACACAATGATGAATTGCCGAGGAGGTGGGAGTGGTGGTGGTGGAAGTGGTAGCCATGCCCCTCGGTCGGATCCAAGCAGCTCCAAGGCTCTCTGATGATCTACAACATTCCCAACACTTTTTGGGACGGTCGTTAGATCATCAGAGATGTCTTGGGGCTGTTTGGATCGAAGGTCGATTTGCTGCTCACGACGACGCGAGACGGATGCGCAAGCTTCCGGATGGGCAAAACCAGTGTTGGATCAGCCACATGACCCTATATGCAAATCATTCGGATTCCCGTCATACAGCCCAACGGTGCATTTGATATGCAGGCACTCACGAGCCACCGTTGGGCTGTATGATGGGGAAACCGTGTGGATTTGATAAAAGGTTTAATACATTAATTATTAAAGGGGCTTGTGAGCCGTTGGATCAGAGTGTGTTTCTTTCGAGTCCTTGTGAAGCTGTTGGTTCTCAAGCAGAAGATAAGGCACACATATCAACGCTCCTTTTTTTCCCGGTTCCAGCTACCAACCGGGACTAAAGATGAAGATTTCCCCTATAAATACCAACCGGGACTAAAGACCGAATACAAATTACATAAAAGGTTTAATGCATTTGGGAACACTCGATCATACATATATTAATTGTGTAATGCATTTGACAACACTCATACATAAAAAGTTTTTGAGAACACTCATGCATTTGACATGATCTCTATGATCGCTTCTTCGGCCGTAACCATGGAGTTTCTTCATTATGTAACGGGATGCTTGGGTCAGTTTTCACTGTGAATGGCGGAATTTCATCAAACTTATTATAGTCTGCTGACATGTCTGTCTTGTCCTCGACTCCCACGATGTTTCTTTTTCCTGAAAGAACTATGTGACGCTTTGGCTCATCGTGTGCTGTATTTGTTTCCTTATCTTTTCTTTTTTTCGGTCTGGAGCTCATGTCCTTCACATAGAAAACCTGAGCCACATCATTGGCTAGGACGAATGGTTCGTCTCTATACGCAAGATTCTTGAGATCCACTGTTGTCATTCCGTACAGCTGGTCTACCTTTACCCCTTCTCCATTCATGTTGACCCAACTGCACCGAAACAAAGGACCTTAAAAGTAGGTCCATAGTCAAGTTCCCATATCTCCTCTATGTAACCATAGTATGTGTCCTTTTGTCCATTCTCGTCTGTTGCATCAAAGCGAACACCACTGTTTTGGTTAGTACTCTTTTTATCTTGGGCAATCGTGTAAAATGTATTCCCATTTATCTCGTACCCTTGGAAAGTCAATACAGTCGAAGATGGTGACGCGGCCAATAAGTAGAGTTGATCTCCAACATCGGTGTCATTCATGAGATGTAATCGCAACCAACTGCCGAAAGTCTCCATGTGTTTTTGATTAATCCAGGAGTCAGGCTTCCCTGGGTTTTTCGAGCGTACACTATTCTTGTGTACCTCGATATACGGAGCCACGAAGGTGGAACTTTGTAGAACTGTGTAGTGTGCTTGAGTGAAGGAATGCCCGTCCCTACATATCATTGCTTTCTTTCCTAGCGTGCCTTTTCCACTAAGTCTCCCCTCATGCCGCGATTCAGGAAGACCAATCGACTTAATGTCAGGAATAAAGTCAACACAAAACTCAATGACCTCCTCTGTTCCATAGCCTTTGGAGATGCTTCCTTCTGGCCTAGCACGGTTATGAACATATTTCTTCAAGACTCCCATGAACCTCTCGAAAGGGAACATATTGTGTAGAAATACAGGACCGAGAATTGCAATCTCGTCGACTAGGTGAACCAGGAGATGCGTCATAATATTGAAAATGATGGGGGGAACACCAACTCAAAACTAACAAGACATTGGGCCACATCCTTCTGTAACCTTGTCAGACTTTCTGGATCGATTACCTTCTGAGATATTGCATTGAGAACTGCACATAACTTCACAATGGGTACTCGAACATTTTCCGATAGAAGCCCCCTCAATGCAATCGGAAGCAACTGCGTCATAATCACGTGGCAATCATGAGACTTCAGGTTTTGGAATTTTTTATCTGCCATATTTATTATTCCCTTTATATTTGACGAGAAGCCAGCCGGGACCTTGATACTGCTCAGGCACTCAAAAAATATTTCCTTCTCTGCTTTTGTAAGAGCGTAGCTTCTTAAGTAATGACGCCCTTTATCTGTATGCTTGTTGTTTGGGTCTTTCATACGCTGCTGGTCCTCCCTTGCTTCCGGTGTATCTTTTGTCTTCCCATACACGCCGAGGAAGCCTAGCAGGTTTACGCAAATATTCTTTGTCACGTGCATCACGTCGATTGAAGACCGGACCTCTAGGACTTTCCAATAGGGTAGCTCCCAAAATATAGATTTCTTCTTCCACATGGGCGCGTGTCCGGTAGCGACGTCTTTCGGAACAGAATGACCGCCAGGACCCTTTCCAAAGATTACTTCTATGTCCTTGACCATACCAAATATAACATCACCATCAGGGAGCTTAGGCTTCTTCCGGTGATCTGCCTCACCATTGAAATGCTTGCCTTTCTTTCTTACGGGGTGACTGCCTGGAAGAAATTGACGACACCCCAGGTACACGACCTTCTTACATTTTTCCAAATATGTACCTTTAGTCTTATCTAAACAGTGCGTGCATGCGTTGTATCCCTTGTTTGACTGTCCTGAAATGTTACTAAGAGCAGGCCAATCATTGATGGTTACGAACAGCAACGCTCGTAGGTCAAATTCCATCTGTTTGTGCTCATCCCACACACGTACACCTGGTATGGCCCACAACTGCAAAAGTTCATCAACTAATGGCCTTAGGTACACATCAATGTCGTTGCCGGGTTGCTTCGGGCCTTGGATGAGAACTGGCATCATAATGAACTTCCGCTTCACGCACAACCAAGGAGGAAGGTTGTAGATACATAGAGTCACGGGCCGGGTGCTGTGACTGCAGCTCTGCTCCCCAAAAGGATTCATGCCGTCTGTACTTAGACCAAACCATAAGTTCCTTGCTTCACCTGCAAAGTCCGGGAACTCTCTCTCGATTTTTCTCCATTGAGACCCATCGGCGGGGTGTCTCAACTTCCCGTCTTTCTTACGCTCTTCTTTGTGCCATCGCAACAACATGGCATGCTCTTTGTTTCTGAACAGACGTTTCAACCGTGGTATTATAGGAGCATACCACATAACCTTAGCAGGAATCTTCTTCCTGACGGGCTCGTCATCGCCCTCAACATCACCAGGATCATCTTGTCTGATCTTGTATCGCAGTGCATTGCATACCGGACATGCATCCAAATTCTCATACTCCTCACCGCGGTAAAGGATGCAGTCATTGATGCATGCATGTATCTTCTGCACATCTAATCCTAGAGGGCAGATAGCCTTCTTTGCTTCGTACGTAGTCTCGGGCAGTTCGTTATCCTTTGGAAGCTTCGGCTTCATTATTTTCAGTAACTTTTCAAATCCCTTGTCAGATAAACCAGTCTCTGCCTTCCATTTTAGCAATTCCAGTGTGGTACCGAGCTTTGTGCTGCCATCTTCGCAATTTGGGTACAACAACTTTTTGTGATCCTCTAGCATGGCCTCCAACTTCAGCTTCTCCTTTTCTGTATCGCATTCTCGTTGTACATCGGAAATGACCCGACCAAGACCATCAGCATGCTCATCTGGCGTCCGTTGTTCTTCACCACCTTCTTCTTCATTGTCTTCCATCGCAGTATCACCGTATTCTTCAGAGAACATACGATAGTTCTCATCATCATTTTCTTCTTCATCGTCTTCCATCATAACCCCTCTTTCTCCGTGCTTGGTCCAACAATTATAGCTGGGCATGAAACCTCTCCGAAGCAGGTGGCCTTGAATGGTTCTCGACGAAGAGTGCTCCTTAACGTTCCGACAGTCCACACATGGACAAGGTATAAAACCATCATATTTGTTTGCCTCAGCCACATGGATTAATTTATGCAGGCCTGTAATAAAATCAGAACTGCGTCGGTCGCCGTACATCCATCGCTGCCGTTTATCCATCTGCATATCATATAATTAAGTTTATCAAATACAATTAGAATAACATATTGAATACTAAAATGACCACCGTACATCGACACATGCAATATTTCTGTATCAATTATAGATGAGAAGGATAAAGTTGCTAACCTCGGTCGAGGATATCATTTTGTGTGAACTTAAGTGTGGCTCGGGAATTTCATCGAACACATCTTGTGCGTGGCAAAGGAAATAAAAACTAGCACCCACTTCCCACCAATCCGAGAAAAAAAATAACAGAGTAGAGAAAAAGACGGGGTGGGGTTACGTTATATAGGCAGGGGAGGGGCATTCGTCCCGGTTCGTGGCACGAACCGGGACCAAAGCTCGGGCATTCGTCCCGGTTCGTGGCACCAACCGGGACCAAAGCCTCCGCGAAGCTTTGGTCCCGGTTCGTGCCACGAACCGGGACGAATGCCCCCAACCGAACCGGGACCAATGCTCCACGGGCCCCTGGCAGCTCGAACCGGGACCAATGCCAGGCATTGGTCCCGGTTTATCAGTCAACCGGGACGAATGCAAATTCAGCAGCGTCCGAAAGGGTGTTTTTCTACTAGTGTTGTCCGCGCAGATCCCCTCCGGTGGTGGCGTTCCCTGGGGCTTCACCGACCTGCGCCGCTGCGCGCGATCTTCCCTGCACCACGGCCAGATCCAGGTATGCGGTGGATCTGGATGCAGTTCAATAAGTGGATAATACAGAGGTTCTTCGCGGCGGCGCCGGCGTTCCCGGCAGTAGTCTCTTCGGAGGCAATGCTCGGTGACTTCCCGTCTGCGGTGTGGTGGGCTCCGGCGATCCAATGTTTGGGGAGCTTCAGCAGCGGCGCGCCATCGTCAGCTCCGGCTCGTCGTCGTCGTCGGGATCCAGAGGGCTTCCTTATAATTTTTCCTTTGTTTCTAGACCTTTCTGTAAGTTCGGAGAATTAATATATCATCCCTTTCGCAAAAAAAATTATAAGGCCAACTCATATTGTTTTTCTAGAGTTTGTATTTAAAAATCATCTTGCAACCAAAGTATATGTGCTAGTCGGTAGAAGAACATAAATCCCATGGTCAGCTTTTGAAGGGCGAACACTCCCGAGAGAGATTTGTTTTCTTTTTTTTATCGGTAAAAAAACCCGGACACAGGCACATAGCAAGGCGTGTCTTTCCCTTCTAATATTATCGATACCCGTGTGAGTACCAATTATTCAGCTACCAATGCATTTTGCATTATTACACGAACTAACAAACATGCCCGTGCGTTGCAACGGGAGAGGAAAAAAATGATTACCCAATAGCATGATATTTGCTCTGTGAACACCCACATCACCGTCTTGCCTCGTTGGTTTTGAACGGCCGTGTTGTGCTTCGAAGTTATGATAGTATGCATAGCCACCCTTCTTGGACGTCATTTTTTTTTAAACGGAGGCGGGCTTTCTCTCTCATCGAGCCTGACCCCACTGTTGCCGCAACCCGATGTTCCATGTGCGGAAGGTGTGGCCTGAAACGCCGACGACAACAACATCGGTCGAGTTTGTTGAAAACATGTTGGGCAGACACTCATCAGTGAGGTGTGAACGGCGCATGGAGCCACGAAGAAAAAGCTACCGACTCCTCGCACATAGAATATCATGATGCCCACGTAAAAAAACTGTTCAATTTTTTGATATTTCAAAATGTTTTTTCAGGAGCATATGCTACCACGTGTCAAAGTGAATTTCCTTGAGATTTTGGGTTACATAACATCCTTTTGTGACTAAAATAATCAATTTGCTCCGTAGTGAGAATTAGACAGTTTTTCCATCATGTAAATAAAAATTAGTAATGCTACACCTACGGTAGATCCTACGGAAAAACTCCTACGGCCGGGATGACGTGCGGTCCAACGTGGAGGCCAGGATCACTGAGTGTGAGAATATCTCGGAGCATATTTACAAGTTAACACCTTAACTTGATATTGTATCTCTTAATATATTCAATTAGATCAGAGCTGATACAAATAAACCGTTTGCATGGCAAATGTCCTAAAGCACTTCTCTCGTGTACAGTGTACTTATGCATTAAGTGCAAGCAAATCGTCCAAGAAACTGGGATACTCTTCAGCCATTTGAATTTACACCATAACAGTCATAAGTTTCATGCCACGGAAAAGCACAAGTGCTTAGAATTTGCCATGCATACCACGCCTGCAATGAAAGGATAACAAACAGCATAGGTCTGTATTCTGTATCATGGAGCACAGTTCCTTGGGCTTAAAACTGAATCAAGTGGAAACGGGATTCAGCATTAGTATCCACGCTGCAACCAAGTGAAAGGCAATTATCTACTTACAAAAGCTTCAGCCATTATTATTAAAGGCAAATTCAGCATCCAAATGTGCATCTGGTAGGTAGAAGCATTGGTAACATCATTCACCTCCTTGTTTTTTTTTTTTTTTGACAAACTGCATATATATTTCAGAAAATACAAAGTACACAGAACAATACATATGCCAGTACAGAGATATGCCAGGGGGGAACCCAAACCAACGCAACGGCGACGCCTTCACCGTCGCCGGAGAAGGCGATGCCACACCACCCACTAACCACCAGCCGAGAGGAACTACAGGCTTTGAAAGCAGGAGTCGTCCGCCGCACTGCGACGGAACCTAAGACGATGAACGGGCAACACCGGCCCTCTCCTGGACGAAGATCCACGCAGCAGCAGCACCAAGACGGAGCGCCGACGACAGATCCGTCCTCCTTCGACCACCAAACCCACGCTGGCCGCGGAGCCACCCAAGCGGAAAGACCTCCGAACACATACCTCAGAAACCCTACGCCAACGATGGAGGAGTCGGCGGAGCATCGATAGGGGGCTCGAGGACGGGGTTCCCACATCGCGAAGGCGCCGTCGTCGCCACGCCGCCCACCGGGGGAAACATCCACAGATCCGTCGCCAACGCACCCGGCATCGACGAGAGGGGGCCGGATCCGAGATGACCAAAAGGCCGGACGCACCGACGCCGCCCCCACCGAGACGCCACCGCCGGCCACACACACCCACACCCTATTTACAGCCCGGCAGCACAGATCCGGGGTTCCCCCACCCTTCCCCCGCCGCCGCGGGCGGAGAAGGAGGAGGGAACCACCGGCGGCGCCGGGGAGTCGGGGGGGAAACTGCGGTCGCCCACTCACTCGCCTCTCTCAACTGTAGAAAGGGGAGGGGGAGGGGAAAGGGAACCGTTTGTTGGGCGCAAGAGATGGAAATGTACCGGCGTCCAGCATTCACCTCCTTGTTACCGATGTGTACTGACCCACACGGTTTCTGCAGTGAGATAAACAGAGAGAGATCATGATGCGAGCCTGGGGTCGACAGCGAGAAGAATCAGGCGGACGACGGACACCGGGGCGGCGCTGGGAGAAGTAGAGAGGTGGTGGGGATCCAGGGCGGCTCGCACCGCCTGGAACCAAGGCAGCAGGGCGGGAGCCTGCCGGCAGCGGCCCGTGAACGCAGCGGCAGCGGAGTTGCCTGAATCAGCGCGAGCTGCAGTACGACGAGATGTCCGGAGACCGGGACGGTGTCGGGCCCTGGCCGGTGAGCGGTGCAGGTGGGGCATCGGGCCTACACGGTTCAAACAGTGGAGCGCGAGAGCTCAGCAGCCGTCGGCAGGGCTCCTGGCGGCGCGTGTGGACGGGGGTGGTGCGTCAGCTCTACGGATTTGGCAGCCGGCCGCGGGGATGGGGCCTTGGCCGAGGGACGACCCGGACAGCGGGAGATTTCCGTTCGTCCCCCGGACAGAGGGACGCGGGGCCGGTCGGCGAGACACAGGGAAGAACTACTCTGTGGTTCGATAGGGGCAAGGAAAGTGACGTGCGAATTCACGGAGTGCGGGTTGATTTAGCAATTTTGGAGGGACTAATATGCAAAACGGCGCGACGTACGGTGCAACCGTGCCAGACCTATCTCAGTTTAATAGTTTAGAAGATTAGATAAGCAACCTACATGGACTAAAAGACATACCGGGATAAAATGATTATCCTGATTTGCAGATAAAATTATAAGAGATCGAAAAATACAAAACGATTCCTAAGGTTTCCTGCAACCACCGTAACGAGCGGCCGCCGCTCAACTCTAGCGCCGCCGAGACGAACGCAGGAAGAGATGCTGCTGCGAAATGCATTGTGAGTTTTGGTTTTTTGGCACTTCCACTTACATATTTTGCTAGCCTTTTCGGTGCTGCGCAATGCCCTCTCTCGCATTGAGATTGGTGCATACTTCGCGAGTACATCCAACTCCGTAGGAGAACTTTATCTTGTTCTCCTACACATAAGCCAACTATCTCCCTCAAAACAGCCATCATACCTACCTATCACGGTATTTCCATAGCCGTTCTGAGATACATTGCCATGCAACATCCATCATTACATTATATGACTTGATGTCGTTCTTCCTTACCATATAGTTTGCTTGATCATTGAGTTAGTGTGCTGCGTGGCTTGCCACATGTTCTACATTTTTTCCACGCTACGCTCGATCATGCATATCTCCTTTTATACATCATGTATTATTTTTATTAGTTATGAGTACCAAAAAGTGTGATGATCCAATTATAATATAGAGTGTTTCTCCTATAGTGAGGTATAAAATAAAAAAGAAAGAAGAATAAAAGAGCCCAAAGGAGGCCAAATGAGAGAGCATTTAAAAGAGCCAAGGAGGCCACCCAAAATCCAAAAAAAATAGAAAAAAGAGAGAGGGAGCAACACTACTAACCTTGTTACCACACTTGTAGAGAGTTCTCATGTTGTTTTAGTAGTATAACTAAGTGGGGAACTAACATTATAGAACTTGGCTTGTATATTCCAAGGATGAGCCTCCTCAAGTGAGCTCTAGGTCTTCATGAGCAAGCAAGTTGGATGCACCCCCACTAGTTCCATTGGAGAGCTTTCGTACACTTATAGCTCTATGTGCATCCGTTGCATGGCAATCACTACTCCTCATAAAGTGTCAACTACGGGACTTCCTTCTGTCTTGAGGTTACTTTCTCCACTGTTTGAGCCTTTCCTTTTGACCTTCCAAACCTCCATCAATGTTCTCTTTGCCATAACATCATGGTGCCAAAGCCACTTCTTACTTGCACTAGTTGAGTAGACTTCGAAACACTTGATTTGTGAAAGTAGATGGATTAGGACACCTGACTTGAGCTTGGCTATTTTCATGAATGACTAATTAGATGCTTTGAAGAATGATTGATACTTTACATTGGAAACATAATTTTCAATTTTTCTTTCTAAACCTTATGTATGGTTCCATGTCTCCAACGCACTTTCATGAAAAGTTTTTAACATTTGTTAGCTAGCGTTTGTTAATCATTGTTTGCTTAATGTCAACTATAGACAATTGTTTTGGATCAACTTATTCACATCATGTGCTTTGCATTACTATCTTGATCAAGATTATGTTGGTTGCATGTCTCATCAAAAATTATTTTGTTATCACTTACCTACTCGAGGACGAGTAGGAGTTAAGCTTGGGGATGCTGATACGTGTCAAACGTATCTATAATTTTTGAGTGATCCATGTTAATTTTGTGATGTTGCCACATGTTTCTATTATCATATCACATCATTTTTATGCATTTTGTTGGACTAACCTATTGACAACATGCCCAGTGCCAGTTCCCTATTTTTGTTGTTTTTCTATTTCAGAAATTTACTTCTGGAAATATTGTCGGAATTGGACGAAACTTTACGGAGATTTTTTATGCGAAATAAGACACCCGAAGACCAAAGGGGAGCCTGAGGGGCCACCCACAGGGCACAGGCGGCCCCCTACCGTGGCCCTAGGGGCACCCGTGGGTGGGACCCGCCCCTGCCCGTGGGGCACCCCCTCGGCCCCCTCCGACGCCTATAAATTGACATTAAACCTAAAAATGTCGGGGCGGCCATTATTTTCCAGAGAAGTCATCCCGAGGCGCCGTCACCTCAAACCCTAATTCGGGGGTGATTCTGAAGCAAATCCCGGCACCCTGCCGGAGGGGAGATCGATCCCGGAGGGCTCTTCATTGCCATGCCTTCCTCCGGGATGATATGTGAGTAGTCCCACCTTGGACCTTGGGTCCATGGCAGTAGCTAGATGGTAGTCTCTCTCTCTTGTGTTTCATGTCTTATGATCTTGTGAGCTTCCTAACATGATCAAGATCGATTATTGTAATGCTATGTGATGTGTTTGCTGGGATCCGATGGATTATAAAGTTATGATCAGATTGTGCATGATTCTTATATATTGATTTATGTTCTTGAATGATCTCCGATGTGCGTAGTTACTTTGGCCAAGTGATTGTGTGTATCTCCAAGAGAGAGTGTTTATGCTAGATAGTGGGTTCATGTCCCTTTTTGTTCCTGGGCACGAGTGATAGAAACGTCTAAGGGCGAGGGTGTGCTGTGGCTACTAAGGGTAAAACAGCGGTGTTAAAGTCTATTTTGATGTTTAATATTGCTTACTTCATGCGCTTTACTTAATGCAAATGTATGTTGCTTGCAACTTAATACCGATGGGTGACAGGCTGGATAGTGATCCCACGGTGGACTTTTTAGACAAAGATGCAGTTGGACTCAACGGTCTTTGTTCATTATCGTGATGCCTACTTAAATATTATCATGTTATTTTTGTCATAGCTAGATTAAGTTTGTGTTATGATCTTGTCAATTGCCCAACTGTAATTTGTTTACCCATCATATGAATGTTCTATTTAGTTGAGAGACTCCACTAGTGAACCCATGGCCCCCGGTCCATCTTTTTACATTGATTGCAACCTTTATTCGTCACTTTTCACCATCATTACTCCTCTGGTCACTTTTCATATTTCATCTATTTCACCATATAATTAACCGCTTTGTTTCCAACGAGACCAGAAAGATTGACAACCTTTCCGCCGTGCAGGTCCAAGTTCGTCAACGGAACGCGTGACACGTTGACGTTCACCTCGTTGTTGATTTCAAGGTCCTACTGGTTCGATAAACCTCGGTTCGATATCGAGGGAAAACTTCTGCTTGCTACATCTCCGCCTTCGCTTGGGGCACCACCCAACTCTTCATCAGTAGGAATCACACCACGACAGATAGATCCAAACCCCAACTACTAGACCATAACAGAGGGATGAGGTCCCCTCTCCCTCCTGCCGCCGGGCCGGCAAGTGAAGGGGGAGGGGAACAACGATCTGGCCAGTGGAGATTGGAGAGAAAAGTTCTCCATCGCTGCTGCTGGCTCGTGCGGGGAGGAGAAAGTATGATTCTCAGGGATTAGCTAATCTATGTTTGCGTGAAATTGCTGATTTCATTCCACTTGAATTTGTAAACTAAGTCTAGATTTGAGCATCCAGGCACACGCCTCCGAGTCGCTCTCGGGCGACTCCGAGGCGCCCACGCCCCCTCCCATCCCCTCAGGCCCCCGTCGCCGCCGGAGAAGGCCATCCAACAGTGAACGGTAGCGGCGGAGCACATCCTCCCTCCAATAATCCTCGACCCCCTCTCGCTCGAATCCACCCTAATGTTGATGAACGCATGATGGGCCGCTGCGATCTTTCGTCGATCTCGAGCCGACGACAGTGAGCAGGATGTGCGCGAATGAAATTCACCCCAGATCGGCCCTGCTGACATCACGCCATCGGCGTGCGGCCAAGATCCATTGGCGGACGCGGCTCTACCTGGATGGGGTCGTTGATCCTTCGCCGACTAATCTGCGCGGGGTCAGCCTCCTTTCGGTGCTCGGTGCCTGAGAAGATGTGTGGATGAGGCTTTGATCCCCATGATCATGCTAGATTCATGCACTAGACCAATGCGAGTCTCCACATTGCCACCAAATCGATATTGACAAGAACATATCCTGCATCGCCGACTCAATTTCGGTGAGGTTGGAGTTATGGATCTCCGGATATGGATCTATGCCTAATCGGTGGAGTCCCACTTTGGAGTGGTTCCGACAACAAAGCATGGCGACACCATCGTAGGCGGCGAGGACGTAAAGATCAGCGCAGGAGACAAGGTTGACCGGGCACGGATTAGCAGTCATCGGATCATGACAGTGGTACACAGAGCCATAGGCTATCGCCTGCTCTGAGTTCACCATGGGGTGCGATCCTTTGTGCTGAGGTCATCATGTTTTTTCGCAGCAGAGCAGGAGAAGTTAGTTTGTCCAACGATCGACGTTTTGAAGCAGTGGCGAGTGGGGCTTGCAGCACTGGCCGGCTTTGTTTAGGCAGTCTCAATCTTCGGGGTGAAAGCCAACAGTCCGATGGTCGGGTCTAGCAACGGCGGCTTTGTAGTCGTTCTCTTGTTAAAGGCATTGTTTGGGGATTGGACCTTCTCTAGGGTGAAAACCCAGGATTTGACCTTTTTGGTTAGACCGGATGACGATAGTGTTTGTGCACTGTAACCTTCCTAGAGGCATCGTTTTGGAGAACCTTCCAGAGTTTAGGTGAGGCCACCGCTGCTCTTGCTACGAGTCTTTGATTGCTTCGGCGAAGAATTTTTTCTTCTTCTTTTGTTCTTTCGGTTATGTGCATTCGTGATGTCTTTTTTTTATATACATTATGTTGTTGTAGAGGCTGGGTGTAATTGGTTTCATCTCGGTATTAATATCCACCACGTTTCAACCCATAATCAAACCATCAACATTCGGGAAAATCACAAAAAAAATCTACCGGCGTTCGGGGCAGTTCGTTTCATTAGGCGTACGAGTACGGTATAAACTGAAGCCGTTGCCAACACGAAAGATTGCAAAGCAGCGCCAACCTAATTAAATGTTGGTAGAAGAAAGTCTAGATTTGCAGTGCCAATAATAGTTTATTTGTTGCACAAACGTTATGATATATTTTGAGTGCTCAATTTTTTAATCTGTTATCCTCAACAATAATTTTGCCAAAATATGTCTCTCATGAATTAAAGCTGATTGGTCCTATATTTGGCAAAGAACAAATACTATGGCATGTTCGATGCCGATGGTAATTGGAAACGGACGGCAAGCTAAGAAGGAACGACTAACCCTATCAATGCACCTCCTCCCGCCTCGCGAACAACTAGCATTGGGCAACTCATGCACCAGTTTTATCCGTGAGCAACTATTGTCACATTGCCACTGCTTAGTCCGTTAGCAAAGCATTGCAGATTTAATACATGGATACTTCTGGCTTTGAATGTATTTATGATGCAGATTTGGAGATTTCCCGCTCAAATTTGACTTCAATTATGTCAGATACCCACATAACAGAAACATAAAAGGAGCTAATCGCACTGACATGTTTGCTTTCAATGAAACTATTAGTTCTCTGGCTCTTGCTGAGATTTCTAGCAAAGGGAGAAAAAAATACTTGGATTAACATGCAAACTGCTCCTTTGTTGGGAAAACTTGACTCAATTTTCTCTTCTCAAGCTTGGACTATTATCTACCCCAACACTTTGGGGAATACTTATTTCTGATCAGATTCCCTGCAAGATTCAGATAGGTTCCTCTATAGGTCCACCATTTTTGGGTTTGAGATTTTTTTGCTTCAACGCCACGGATTTAAAGAAACGGAAAATAATATTTGGGAACATGAAATCCAAGAAGAGGATAGTGCTAGAAGATTTAAATTTACTACATTATTTAAGATGCTTAGGAAAGGTTTGAAGAACTGGTCTGAAGTCATTTCTCATTTGGCTCAATTTATTAAAAACACAAATGAAGCAATTCTTTTCTTTGACACTATTGAAGAGTTTAGGCCTCTTTCCATCTTGGAATGGAATAGAAGGACAATAATTAAGGATTTTTTAATATCGTAGCTCAGCAAAATGCTTACCAGAAGCAAAGAGCCACAATTAGGTAGGCCAAGTTTAGGGAGATGAATTCAAAATTCTTGCATGCTAAAGGTACAATCAAATACATATACAGAGTATAATGCTTTCATTGTTCTTCAAAACGAACATGGAGTGGAACATACATAACACCAAGCTAAATGTGTCATTCTAGAAATAATTCTCAAAGCAAAGACCAAGTACATCTTCTCCAATCTTTAATTACCTAAATTTCGATACTTTGGTAGTTTGTTTTACTAGAGGCCCATATCACTAAGGATGAAATAGATGCAGTAATCTCTGACTTGACATCTAGTAAATTTCATCATATAGATGGTTTCAATACCGGAAACGCAATTCGGAGCCCGGGCTCATCTGAGCCCGGCTGCCCTTTCTGATTTTTTTAAAATTTGAAAACGCGTCCAAAAATTCTGAAAAAAATTATGCGGGAACATATTCATGCGCGCAACACTCGTGTAAATTTTTGACAGAAAACATCAAATTTTGCGCCCTGTGCAAAAAAGACAAAAATCTGTCTTTTTGAATAGTGGACTGTTCACCTATTCAAAAAGACAGATTTGTCTTTTTTGCACAGGGCGCAAAATTTGATGTTTTCTGTCGAAAATTTACACAAGTGTTGAATACTCCAATATGTTCATGTACAATTTTTTTCAGAATTTTTCGTAGCATTTTACTATTTCAAAAAAATCGAAAACAAACCGGGCTCATATGAGCCCAGGCACCAAAACGCCTCGCCCGTTTCAATACTACTTTTATCAAAGAATGCTAGGTCATCATAGTGGTGATTTTTATAATCTCATTGGAGATTTTTATGAAGGGGAGATTAACTTGCAAAGCATAAATTCTTCTTTTATTACTCTCATTCAGAAAAAGGGATAATCCATCTCAAGACTGAGACTATAGGCCCATCTGTCTGTTGAATTGTTCTATAAAAATCACCACCAAATTTTTGAACATTAGGTTACAAAAAGTCATGGATAAGTTGGTTCAACTAATCAGTATGGATTTGTCAAAGAAAGGTATTTTCAAGATTGTATGCCTTGGGCATATGAATATCTTCATCAACGTGCTCAGTCAAGGAATCAGTCTGTCATTCTAAAATAAGATTTTGAAAGAGCTCTTTATATATTCTAGAACATAAAAACAATTAAAGAAATGAAGATTGCTCAATGTTTTGGTTCCAAATCGATCCAATGGATTGAAATGATTTATTCTACTGGGTTTTCATCTGCTCTAATCAATAGTATTCCTGTGAAACAATTTTTATGTCAGAGAGAAGTTGGGCAACGAGATACTCTTTCTCCCCTTATCTTTGTTCTTGCTGCAAATATTTTGCACTTCATCTTCAATGAAGCAATGAACAACAATTTGATCAAAACTCCCTTAGCTTCCCAATCCCGGTATGATTTCCCAATTATCTAGTATGTTGACAACACTATGTTGATTATGCAAGCTTGCCCCACCCAGTTGCGAAATGCCGACACGTCCATTTTGCATCACTATTTCTTATCATAATTTACCACGATGATAGATTTCACATTATGATGCAATTATAATATTGTTTCTCTTATTTTGCATGTTTTATATTTATGGAGGAGCAAACATCGGAAGGCTCGAAACTGGAGGAAAACCACCCGAGGAGAAAGTCAATTTCCAACGCTCAATAAATTTCACGAAAAAACACAAAATTCTGACTCATGAAAATAAGCTGGAGGCCAATAATGGGCCCCTGGGGCTGCCACATGGAGGCGTGGGAGGCCAACGCACTCACACCTAAGCGTGCCACATGGTCGCCCTCCATATGGAAGCTCGCCTCCCGCCGCCTCTTCGTGTATATCTTTCCCTTGACGTAAAAAACATTAGAGAATGCTTCAAATTATTTTCCTGCCACCATCTCGGAGGCGGAACCGGGTGGGATTTTACTTTGTGGTGTTGATTACCTCTTATAGTAGATGCTTAGAAGTTTTATTGGTGAAGGACTGTTATGTCTTATGAGTAGTTCGTTTAGTTCCTAATGACATGTTACTTTGAGTTGATTTGATATGCTAGTAATGACGTGAAGTTGATTTGAGTTCAGTATTTTGATATTTATGTTGTGGTGTTATTTCTCTAGTGGTGTGATGTGAACGTCGACTACATGATACTTCACCTTTATGGGCCTAGGTAAATGCATTGTGTATTTAGTTTGTTTATGACGAGTTGCTGGAGTGATAGAATACCTAGCCCTAGTTTAGAACTATTGCATTAGAGAATGTTTTGGCTTCAATGTTTAATGCTATGGTTAGATTTATCTTAATTACTCTCATATATTTGTGGATTCTTGCAATGGGAGAATAATCATAAGTATGTTTTTTTCCAAATAAGGGCAACATGTACATTGACATAGATTCACCTAAACAACACTTATCAGCAATGAAAGTTAATATCAATGAAACTTGGTGAAAGTGACTTGACAATATTCTCGTGCCCTCGGAAGCATTTTAATCCTTAGCACAATTAAGGATGGACCACTTGCTGAAATATTACTATTTTGTTATTGTTTACCTTTTTATAAATGTTCTCTCTGATGAATAACTTATAAAATCCTCATGTAGTATTTACGATAAAACTTTCCCAAAATCAACTAAACAATTCGTTATGCTCTCTGTTGGGTTCGACACTCTTAGCTATCGAAAGGGTTACGATAGATCCCCCATACTTATGGGTCATCACATGCTAAAAACCTCCTGCTCAATTTTTGTTCCTACACTCGGCTGAAGGTTTACTATGATAAATCTGTCCTGGTCCCAGCTAATGTTCCTCCTGAAAATGTGCAAGTCCTTGTTGAGTCTATTAGAGATGCTACTCGATACATGCATTTCTCATACCTTTGTCTGCCTTTGAGTCTTTCCAAGCCTCAGGCTGACTATACTCCTCTCCTACTAAGACTGGAGGAAAGGCTTTCTGATTTCTCTTCCTTTTTTGGTTATGGAGAGAAACTGCAACTTACCAAATATGTATTCTCAAGTCTACCAGTTTTCTTCATGTACACTATTATGATATATACATGTATGATTCAAGAAATTAACAAATAGATTAAACACTGCTTTTGGAGAAAATATGGGATGGAAGATAAAGGTTCTCATCGTAATGCTTCGGAGAATGTTAATATGATCAGAGATCACGGGGACTTGAAGTTATGGATTTGGTCGTGCATAACAACGCTTTACTACTGAAGCGCCTTGGGTTAAACTTATTCATGAGAAATACTATAATTCTAGACCTATTGATGACACACCCGTAGGCTCGATCTTTCTGGTGTAGAAGCATGATCAAACTAATTCCTGGGTATAAATTACTTACTACTTGTAAAGTGGGAAAGGGTTTATCAAATCTGGTGTAGGGATGATCTTTGGAGTGTTCATGCTTATAAATAAAAATATCCCCAATTGCATTCTTTTGTTTGAGCAACATACATAACATAAAATGTATGCAAGCAAATTTGGTTGAGGACAACTTTCACACCCCACTTCCATTCAAACCTTTCATCAACTTCAAGAACTTAACTTGGAGATTCAAAACATTCAGTTAAGTGATAATATAGATAAATGGATCCTTCCTGGAAATTCAACTATTTATTATTCTAAAAAAAATTACAATATCCTCAAAGATGGTTCCCTATACTCATGAAATTTCGGGAGCTGATGGGGAAACCGGTTCGGTGTAGATAGCTTGAACTCGAGGGGTAGTTTCGAATATCGGTTCGATTTTAAAGTTGCAAGCTGCGGGAAGCTGTGGGAAGTACCTCCGGACCTGCTTGTGGGCTTGTAGTGTATATTGCACAAGTGCTTAAAGAAGCCCAATTTTAAATATTAGGTGTTTGGCTAGGATTGCGCTTCTAGTCAGCCAAAAGCACTATAAGCTCCAGCTCCAGCAAAAACAAACAGGGCCTCAGTAAGGTTTGAAGAAGTGTAGTTATTATCAGATATAAGCTACTCTTGAAAGATAGGCTCAATTCTAGGAATCTTCTACAATTTTTTTCACCCCACCGGATTATACTCGTGTTCTCTGTAACACTAGAGCTGTTGAAACAACCCTTTACCTTTTCTAGGATTGCACTTTTTATTTGGATGGTTGAGATTCTATTTTTCAAGCTAAAGCCATAGGAATCTCTGTGATAGAGGAGTGTGGGCTAGCTATGAAGACTCTCCCAAAGGAAAATGCTTTCAACATTGTTATTACGAGGACATCTTTCATTTAGTAAGATCTACAGTGAATACTTGGCGTCATCTTCTCATGAGCCATGTTATTTGATTTTCCCCCCGAAATGGGAGCCTTGCCCCAGCCTCTGCATCATGATGATGCACACAACCTTTTATATTAAAAGTAGAGTAGAAAAGCAAAGTATCATAGTTTTACAACTCACGGATCAATCAAAGTGGCCACATGAACTAACCATCAAAACACAGCTAATAAAGAAAGACTACACATGTTGGAGTCTTCTAGTGTGCTGCTAGCCACCCTCGTTGAAGATAGCCCGAACGACCGCCATCAGATGAGTACAACCAGTATCCATAAAAAATCGTTGCTCTGGCGGTAGGACAAAGGACCACATATGGATCCAGTAAGTAGCTCGATGGACAACCTGCAAAAAATGAGCATCTCTAATTTTGTTAAACACCACGTCATTCCGGCAATTCCAAATAGCCCAAACAAAAGCACAGACACCAATGCGAATACGTGCTTTAGTCTTCTTATCTGTTCCAACCAGCCAATGACCAAACATATTAGCTACACTAGTGGGTGGAGTAATATTAAACGTAAAGTGTATTAATCTCCAAATATGTCTCGCAAAAGGGCAAGATATAAACAAATTCTCAACCGACACATCTGCCTGACAAAACACACACCGTTTACACCCAGACCACCATCTTTTAATTAAATTATCCTTAGTAAGTAGGACTTTCCGATGTAAAAACCACATAAAGATTTTTATTTTTAATGGAACTTTCAATTCCACAAATATTTACGCAGGAAAGGAGTGTGCCCGTGCATATAGTCTAAGTACATAGATTTAACCGTGAAAGACCACTCGTGGTCAAATTCCATTTGAAACGATCATCCTCATCCGATAAATTGACTCTCATTTGTCTCTCTACCTGTTTAATCCAAGATATCCATTTATCACCAATCAGAGATCTCCTAAACTCAATATTTAAGGGAGTACTTGATAAAACCTGCGTCACAAGAACATTCTTATGGCGTGCTATATTAAACATGGAAGGGTATTGGATGACTAGAGGTTTATTTTCAAGCCAGGTATCCTCCCACAAACGAATATGGCGTCCATTACCCACCATAAAAGAGCCTCGTGCAAAGAAGTCATTTGGTCTCGGTTAAACCTGAGCTAAAGTTTTACCGTTGAGATACTTATTGCATAACAACTTTTGCCATACACCTTCTTCGTTTAAAATCTTAAACAACCATTTGCATAGAAGACATTTATTTTTAATACCAATTACCTCAATACCTAATCCACCATGATCTTTAGGACGGCATAAAATATTCCATTTAGTTAATCTATATTTTCTTTTATGCTGATCGCTCTGCCAAAAAAATCTAGAGCGGAAAAATCCAGCCTCTTTCGTACCCCCAGTGGAATTGGAAGAAAGAAAGTAAAAACATTGGTAAACGAGTGAGCACGGAGTTGATCAACACAAGGCGATCCCCATATGAGAGCATCTTGCCTGCCCAACATCCAAGTTTCTTCTCAAAGTGATCCTCAATCATTTTCCATTCTTTGTTCAAAAGTTTTCGATAGTGTATAGGTATACTCAGATATTTGAAGGACGCTACTACGTTTAGAACGCTCTACGGTTAAGCTTAACCCTAGAACATTAGGACACCACGCTTTGAAATGGTCAAAAAACACCACGTTTTGAAATGGTAAAGACTTGGGTGATGTGCTCTCTTAAATGCATGCAAAAAGACAGAACTGCTGACATCATCCACATTAAATGTGAATTTCAAAAATTTAAAAAGTTTTGTAGCTCAAACCTTTTATCTGATTTAGGATCCGTTTTCACCGTTAGAATGGTCGCGATGAGATCTTCGAAACTAGATCCCATATTGATATGTTTCAACGACTTTTTTTCAGACCCAAAATTTACCTATCCATTACACATGAGTTATCCAGGGTTTAGTACGTAAGTTACCCACTCAGTTAACGATTAATTTTTGGCTTCAAATTAGGTCCTACTTTTTATTGTTCTTTTTTACTTTTTTGCCTTTTAAAGTTACCACCTAGTATTATAAGTGAGTTAGGATTTTGGGATGGGAAATATATCGTGGACAAGGGGGTAACCGCATAATAAAACACTTGTGCAACTCGGTAAGTATTAGGGTTGTAACTATGTTGATTTCATGATGACACACCCTGAAAACAGATGGGTAACTCCATCGGTACTGGGTGGGTAACTATTACCGACAGAGTAGGGTAACTACATTGATTTCTTGGTGGATAACTGCATCATGAACACATGGGTAACTTTATCAGTACATGACGGGTAACTCCATCAGTAATTGGTGGGTAACTATTACCGAGAGGGTAGGGTAACTACATCGATTTTATGGTGGGTAACTGTATCATGAACATATGTGTAACTTTATCGGTTTTGGATGTGTAATTCCATCAGTACGGGATGGGTAACTATTACCAAAAAAGAAGGGTAACAACATCAATTTCATGGTGGATAACTGTATCTTGAGCAAGTGGGTAACTTCATCATTACTGGGTGGGTAACTCCATCAGTACTGAGTGGGTAACTATTATCGAGAGAGTAGGGTAACTACATCGATTTCATGGTGGATAACTATATCATGAACACTTGGGTAACTTTATCAATTTTGGATGGATAACTATTACCGAGAGAGTAGGGTAACATCATCGATTTCGTGGTGGATATCCGCGTCTTGAACACGTGGGTAATTTAATCGGAACTGGGTAGGTAACTCCATCAGTAATGGTGGGTAACTCAATTAATACTGGGTAACTCCATCACTTTAGGGTGAGTAACTCCATCACTGTGGGTAACCCCATCAGTAATTGGTGGGTAACTTAATCAGTCTAGGGTGAGTAACTTCATTAATGCTGGGTGGGTAACTCCATCACTACTAGGTGGGTAACTTTATCAGTTTAGGTTGGGTAACTTCATCAGTACTGAGTGGGTAAGTCCATCAGTACTGGATCGTATCGCTCTAGGTTGCTCGCTTGAGTGAAGCCCAATTCAATTAAGTTTAGGAAAATTAACTTCATGGTGATAACTACACTTTAAACACATGAGTAACTTCATGAAGTATTAGGTTGGTAACTTTTAATAAGAGGGCGAGGTAACTACATCGATAACTATTCTCTGAACACATAGGTAACTACATCCGTACTAGATTGGCAACTGAGCTATAGGACAGGGTAGCTATATCGATTTCGTAGTGGTCACTATACCTTAAACACATGTATAAATTTGTCGACTCTTGGTTTGTAACAGTTAGCTAGAGGACAGGGTAACTATGTCGCTACCATGGACTCGAATAGATTGCATGGTGTGTTATAAAATGCTAGAAATAATTATTATGAAATAATCAACAAAGTAAAACTAACAAAGCGTCGAAGTAGTAGCTAGTTAGTCGATAAATCATCATATATCACGCACCATTATCGAATACATATTATGAACTTCACTAAATTACTAGAACCAAGAGTGTGGTTTACCAATGACACATGGGAGAAGCAAAATGATACTATATTCCCCGTAGCAAAGAACCTTACCTCATTTGCACATATAACTCTTAAGTCTCAATTCAACATGTGAAACAAACAATTGGCATGAAAACTCTTAGAAATCTACTGTAGAACAAAAGCACGAGAAGCTAGCACTAGCTGCCACTGCACATGACCTATGGCACGCATGCAGCTCAAACCAACAATGCAATACTACAGAACAGATCAAGTGCAAAGTTAGTCAGGAGCACAATACTTCGATCAAGTACTGTAAGAAACAAAGCCGATTAGTGGACTTCTCGAGGTCGTCTCGGACGAACTTGCCGTGACAACATGGTCAAAGCTCGCACTCACTTGTGCCACCGCCGCGAAGCATAGTCAGCAGTGCACCGACCAGCTGGTGGCAGCGAGCTCATCGCGCTCCTCCGCGTGGGCGCCCTCACGCTCTTGCTAGTGAGGCACCATCATGACAAGCTTCGCGCCGAACGCCACCATGGCGACACGCTGCTGGCGCACCACTCGTCCCTGCTCGACCTAGTTGCTGTTCTTCTCCACCAAAACCGATGTCGTTGTGGAGGGGCCGTTGATGCTCGACCTCTTGTCGCCCCGGCCGCCGCTCGGGAAGACAAAGCACGCGCCACCGCCTCGAGAAAGACGAATCAAACGCCTCCATCCCTCGGGGAGCGAGCTCCGCACCGCCGCCGTTCGGGGAGAGGAGCTTTGGGCTACAAGCGCTCAGGTAGATGTGGTCGACGCTGCTCCAGGAGCGAGTTCCGCCCCGCCATGGCCGCGGATTGGCCGTTCTCCAGGTCTCGGGGAGGCCGGGACGATGGAGGTGGTGATGCGGTGGAGAGATAGGCGAGGAGGGTGCCGGACGAATCACGTTTTCTACCGGCTCGATCAAACGGTGCGCACAATGTTCTAGAGATAAGACTAAGTACCGACCGTTCTGAAGATAGAATTTCCGTATTTGAAAGGCAAAGTACCTACCTCACATCCAAAGATATGAAGGTACACATTTTGCATCTCCTTAGCCTTACCAAAGCAATATAGCTCACTCTTATGATAATTTATCTTGAGCCCAGAAAGTTGCTCAAATATTGATAAAATTAACTTCATGGTCACAACTTTTTCCAGATCATGCTCAAGAAACAAAATAGTATCGTCCGCATAATGTAAGATAGATACCCCTCCGTCAACAAGATCGGGAATAAGAGCACCTACTTGCCCATACCTGTTGTTTGATTGATATATATGTTTAGGGGATTAGTTCCCCTTAAAAAGATATAGGAAAAGGAACAAAGTCATCACAAACAAAATAACGTTACATAGACAGTGGCGGCAGTGCGGCACACGCTTCCACTAATTCCACCCTACACGCCCATCGCTTTTATCGTCACGGTCTCCTTGACATCGTCCTCCTCTAGCTGCCGATCTGCCTCTCCCAGCTCTACGGTCGCTGCAGCAGCCGCGGCGTCAGGCCCCATGCGCTTGTACTGATGCCGGTTGGCGAACACCAAGAACAGCACGAAGTTGGCCACACCGAGCAGCGCGAGCATCCAGTAGAAGAGGTCCAGCCGTCCGTCGTCGAGATGCCCCCGTATCCAGGCGCCCCGCGTGGCGGCGTCGACAGCGAGCACGAGGAGGCTGCTAAGGAAGAAACCCATGGCCAGCGTCGCCAGGAACAGGCCCGTGCTCATGGACTTCATCCGCTCGGGGGCCTCCCGGATGAAGAACTCCAGCTGCCCGACGTACGCGAACGCCTCGCCGGCGCCCACCAGGAAGAACTGGAGCACGAGCCAGAACGCGCTGACAGTGACGCCGCCGTGGGACGCGTCCCTGCGCTTCTCCTCGACGAGCGCCGAGACGGCCATGGCGAGCGTGGCGAGGACGAGCCCCGCGCCCACGCGCTGGAGGGAGGTCAGGCCCTGCGGGCGCCGCGTCAGACGGCGCGCGAGCGGCACTAGGAGCTGCTCGTTGAGCGAGGTGAAGAGGAGGATGGAGAGGAAGAGGAACACGGAGAGGGACCCCGCCGGGACGACGAAGCCGCCGCCGCGCCCGACGCCGCGGTCCATCTGCTCGGCCTGCTGGATGGAGAAGGTCGTCATCTGGGAATAAATGGTCCAGAAGAGTATGCACGTGGACCAGATGGGGAGAAGCTGCACCACCATCTTCACCTCCTCCACCTCCGTCACCGTCAGCCCCGGCGACGACGAAGCCGCCGCCGTCGCCAGGTCGGCCTCCACGATGGCCGCCTTGTCCAGACACCTGTACAGATCAAATGAACAGTTAAAGGTCAAGCCATGGTCTATCGTGCATTCTAGACACGTGCTACGGTTCACAGTTTGTCACCACGCACCCGGCGTGCCGATCTGCAGGACATGGGCAGTGTGCATCCATTGTACTACCACGCAAGCAAGGTTCAGTGTGCTGCAAAATAATGTGCTCAGTGCTCTGAAAATGCATCCGAGATTGGCCCCCAAAATGTCACCAACACATGCACCAGTGTCGGCGCTTGTTTGGAGGTGGGTTTGCATGGCATGTTGGCCTGGGTCCTTCGGCGTCCAACTCAAAGTGCCTAGCTGCAACCAACGACAGTTCTCTATGGGCTTTGATGCTGGGTTTGCGTAGCACACGATCCAAACTTTCATTAGGAGACCATCATCCAAGATCTATTACTAACCATCACCTCACGCGATCGATAAAGTGGCTATATATAGCTCGATCTGGCATTTGGACAAACGGCATGTCACGCTAAGGTCGATGTGTCTGTACGAAGGTAGTTCTGCATAGGGTTTCTCATAAAAAATGCTTAAAAAAGAAAGATAGTTCTGATAAAAGATCCACTAGTTTCTTGGATTAGTTCCTGATCTGGTAAAAGATCTCATGTTAGTATCCGTTTCCAGCCAAGGTTTAACGTGTTGCATTGGCAAGAACTCGACTTATCGTCTTTAGCTTCTCTTGTATTCCGTCTGCTTTCTTAGCCACTCTTAGAGGAAAAAACACTCGCTTTGTCTATTTTTAGACGCCTTTCATGAACGGCAGATACGTGCATCAAACACCTCAATCCACATTTCATGTTCATCTCACGGATATATACAAGTGTAACAAGTGCCTAAATGCCTTTGTGAATTGTGATCAGCGTGGCGATCTACTCTTGTTTGCTACGGCATTTACTTTAGGACTCGACCAAATACTACATGGACTTGTTCAAAATTAAATCAAAAAATTTATGTAACTTATTTAAAGCTAATGGCTTCTTTGGATCACAGGATTTTAAAAATGTAGTAATAGAAAAAACGCAGGATTGAGATGTCAAGTGAGTGAGTTCCCACGGGATTCTAAATCATAGAAATTCTGCAACATGTGTCTTTGGATGGTGCATAGAAATTAAACACATAAATTTTAGTGGATTGATAAGAGAGGGTAGAGTGAAATGCATTAGTCTTCTCAAAGAAAATTTAAAATTAGTTTTAATCTCATGTTGAAAATCCCTATAAAATAGAGGGCATAGAAATGGATTTCATAGGAATTTGGTAGTCATGAGTCATGACCCTATGATCGAAGGGGTTTCATAGGAAAATTTCCTTAGAAATCTCACAATATAAAGGGGGACTAAGTTTTTGTTTAGGGATTAAATTCCTCAGAATTCAAATCGTCTAACATTCATATAGAAATCTCACAATCCAAAGGGAGCCTAAGTTTTTGCTTACAGATTTCTTCTTTTGATTCATAGGATTTCCAAAGAAATTGTATAGGATATAAATCCTATGAAAATTTTCCTTCGGAAGCCATTTGACTCATAGGAATATAGGATCATATCCCATAGAAATTTGTAGTGTAAATTTTATAGGAAAATAACATGAGGTCCAACCTAATGGAATTTTTTCTTCACCACAATCAAAGGAAATATCTCTTTTCATAGGATTCAATTAGACATGATACTCCAATCCTATGGAAATTTCGGCGCTTGTTTGGAGGTGGGTTTGCATGGTATGTTGGCCTGGGTCCTTCGGCGTCCAACTCAAAGTGCCTAGCTGCAACCAACAAATTCTGCATGGGCTCTGATGCTGGGTTTGCGTAGCACACGATCCTGACTTTAATTAGGACGCCATCACCCAAGATTTATTACTGTACTAACCATTCCCCCACGCGATCGATCTAGTGCGTGTGAAAAAGTAGCTAAGCTTGATATGGCATTTGGACAAACGGTGTGTCTCATAAACATGCTCAGAAAGAAAGATAGTTCTGGTAAGAGATTCACTACTTCTTTGGATTGGTTCCTGGTAAAATATCTCAGGTTGGCCAACCAAGGTTTTACGTGTTGCATTGGCAAGAACTCTACTTGTCATCTTTAGCTTCTCTTGTATTTCGGCTGCTATCTTATCCACTCTCAGAGGGAAAAAACACTCGCTTCGTTCTATTTTTAGACGCCTTTCATGAACGGATGCGTGCATCAAACGCCTCTATCTTCATTTCATGTTCATCCGATGGAACCCAAAAGCTGAGCATGTCTCATGCATATATACAAGTGTAGTAAGTAACCACGTGTCTTTGTGAATTGTGAGTGTGGCGATCTACACTCTTGTTTGTTATGGCGTTTACTTAAGGACTCGGCAGTGACCAAATACTACGATGGACTTGACCAAAATTAAATCAAGTTTTTTTTTTCCAAAGTAACTAATTCTAAAGCTAACGGCTTCTTTGGATTACAGGATTTAAAAAACGTAGTAGTAGAAAAAAAGTAGGATTGAAATGTCAAGTGAAGTGAGTTCCCACGGGATCCTAAATTTTTTTTTTTTTTTTGCAAGATGTGTCTTTGGATGGTGCATAGGAAATTAGGAATCAACCACAGAAATTTTAGAAGATTATTGATGAGAGAGGCTGGAGAGAAATAGTGTGAAGAGGCATGAGACTTCTCAAAGAGAAATCAAAGCTAAGTGAGGTTTAATCTCATGTTGAAAATCCTAAAATACAGGGCATATAAATGGATTCCACAGGAATTTGATATCCCTAACTCTATGATCCAAAGGGGTTCCATAGGAAAATTTTCTTAGAATTCAAATCCTCTAACATTCCTATAGAAATCTCACAATCCAAAGGGGCCTAAGTTTTTTTTAGGGATTTCTAAAGCTAAACTGGGACCATGGAAATCAGGATTAACAGAAGTATGCTAACAAACTCTGAAGAATACAGAATGACGTCTGAATTTTACTAGCACCTTAACTAGTTATCGCAAATGCACGAAACAGAACCAGGCCAAAGAAGGAGCAATAAATACCTAAGCCTGTTCGTGTGTGGCACCTTGGCCTTGTGGAAGCCGTGGAGCTCGCTGGCATCCGCCGGGCACGGCAGCCTCCGGTTCCGCCACGCCGCCCACAGCACGCGGCCGATCACCGTCAGCGGGCTCCCCTGTGGCCTCCTGTATCGGTACCGCGGCGTGCCAGCTGCGAGCACGGCCACGGCGGCGACCATGGCGGCGGCCGACACGCCGTACCCCCAGCCCCGGCCGACGTTGTCCTGGACGTACACCAGCACGGTGACCGCGAACAGGGAGCCGAGGCTGATGCAGAAGTAGAAGCGGTTGAAGAAGAACATCATGGCCCGCTCCTCTCGCGGGTCGTGCCCGTCGAACTGGTCCGACCCGAACCCGGACACGTTCGCCTTCAGCCCGCCCGCGCCCGCCGCGGTAGTGTACAGCGCCGCGTACAGCATCGCGAGCTGCCCGCCGCTCGCCGCCACGCACCCGGCCTCCGTCGCTGCACACCGCGGAGGACGCATCCCCGGCACCGCCGTGCTCGCCGCCAGCAGGCTCACGCCCTATACAATCGATTGAGCAGTTAACAGTGCAATGCATCGCAACGACAGACATATCTGCGCAGTGATGAATAACAAGAAGTTGGCGTGCTGCTTACGACGGCGGTGATGGCTGCGGAGATGGCGATGGTGACAAAGCGGCCGAGCCTGGCGTCTGCGAGGAAGCCGCCGAGGAGGGCGAGGAGGTTGAGCGTGCCCATGAAGTTGGTGACGATGTTAGCCGAGTTGGCGCTGGAGAGGTGCATGTCGCCGGTGAGGTACGTCACCAGGTTCATCGAGATGCCCACCACGCACATCCGCTCTGCCAGCTCCGCGCCTGAGCCGACGAAAACCAGGTAATTAACCGTGAGCAAAACGTTGTCTCGTTGCGACTTCAGCAGCGCGATTTCTGACACTCTGTAATCTGTATTAATTACAGATCCTGCGAGTTACTTACCTAGGATGAGGCCGGCTCCGAGCCATCCCCCGGAGCGGGACTTGTCCACCGGCTTGCCCTTGAAATCCACCACCAGGCCTTCGTCGCCGCCATTGTCGTCGTGGCCGCCGCCGGCAGAAACCTGCGCAGGCCCGCGTACAGGCATTACCGTTACAAGAACATCGAAATCAACCGACCCGGCCGAACACTACATCCCGATCCACGAACAGCCGTACGTACCATGTTGCCTTCTTGCGGCGAGGGCGAGGAGACACGATCGAGTAGGGCACAGAGAGGAGCGGCGGCGTTGTGTCGCGAGGTTGGACTTGGAGAGAGGGGATTTTATAGCGGGAGGAAAGAGAACTGTCTGGGAAGAGCGGGAGGAAAGAGAACTGTCTGGGAAGATTTCCGTCTGCATTTCTTTCTTTTTCTATACTTGGTTTTTTTTTTTCCTCTACTACTTTTTTAGGGCTTTTTTTTCTCTACTTTACTCGCCGTTTTCCGGTTGGGTGAGACAAATGGAAATAATTAACCACAAACCTGAACTGGTTACAGCTAGAGAGTGATAAAAAAGTTTTAAATTAAAGTTGCCAAAAAAAAAGTTTTAAATTCATGTACAGCGCGCAGTGGTCTGGCTGGTTAACGGCTAACAATCATTTTTGCTGTTGTGCTTCGGTACAAAAGAGTTAACCGCCAGTTCAAATTTTATCCCCGTTTATTTGTCCAAGCCTGGACAAACTACAAGTCAAGTGTTTAGGATGCTATTTCTCGTTTCAAGCAAGTAAAAACCCCAGTTGATATATAGTGTTGTGCATCAGTCAACGCTAGGTCCGCCCCAGTATACTGCCAATGGACGTTATAAGTCTTACCGCCCTACATTATTACTCCACATTATATCCTTCATCCTTTGTTATTGCCTTCTCTTCCCCTAACATTCTTCCTTCTTCTGCACGGTCTTCTCTCACTCCATTGCCGGTCATTTGTCCCAAACCTATTAATGATCTTTGCAGTTCACTGACTAACCAAGTAACCCGACTATTCGCGTTACACCACATAATGGCGATCATATATTTATCTTGGGAGGATTTCATATGCACTTACAAAAATCAGTAGAAAAGTAACGCTTTGGAACTGCGTAATCATGTTCCGATGACATCTGATGACAATGTCCAAGTCAATGTCAGTTGGCCGGGCGACCAAGTCGTGTGCAGTGAGCATGGCCGGCTTGTTGTTGACACGACTAATTTTGTTAGGTGGTAAGATAGACCTAGTTTAGCTAGATGGTCAACATGTCGTGGTGTTTATTTGGTTATCTTCTAATTAACTCACTGGTGCCATCACTTGTCATTGTTCAGTCCGCTTCACCCATCATCCTACTTCATCTTCTTCCTCCTCGGATGTTTTTCTTCTTCTTCATCCTTCTTCTTTTTTGAACTCCCTCTCGATGCCCCCTTCTTCATTATCGTGCAGATCAAATGACGGGTGATCAGTGTTTGTTGAAAATAATATAGAGCAGACAAGGCTATTAGTTGGTGCGCTAGCCCTAGTTTATCCGGGTGTTCAACATGTCGTGGTTATGGTTTATCCGGTTATCAGCCAATTGGTGCCATCACATGTTGTTGTTCGTCTGCCTCACCACATCATCCTTCTTCTTACTCCACCTATTTTGACGACCTTCTTCCTTATTTCTCCTTTTTCGACCTGCATTGCTTCCCCTCTTCTTCATCATCCCCGGGATCAAATGACGTGTATGTTATTCTATTAGTTTGTCTAAGCTTGAAATGCATTGACTAATCAAGCAGTCTACCGATTCTCATTGCATCACACCATGAAGATATGTATTTTGCATAGGGAGGATTGCATATCTATTTGCAAAAAAGAGGGAGAACGTTGAGCATGGCTAGTTGATGTCGTGACTAAGTTTTTTTTGAGAGCTTGTCGCGGCCGAGAAGTTGTTAAGCGGTGCACTAGCCCTACCTAATTTAGCTAGGTCATCGTCAAGGTTTATCTAGTTATCCTCTAACTAACCGAGCAATTTCCCTTAAAAGTGAGCTATCTTGTAAGGCTCCTATCCCACTTGTTGGGTTCAGCCAACTTATTGATCGATGTTGCTTTTCTCTTTAGTTGTTCCCGAGTAATGAGTAATGAGTTTATAAGTTCAAATAGAAGGGGAGTTAAGAACTAAACAGTATTGAAACATGGATTTCTCCCTATATTTTTTGATTGGCCTCACATGCATTCTATTCACAAATCGGCAAACGAGTTATATACTCCTATGATTGGTCATGCATGCATTCTCTACTACTTATAAAGAACCTAAGAGCATTTCCAACCGGACTTTCCCATCTCCCCTATATGCCCGGGCAGACATCCTAGCTAGACACGATCCGGGTTCATCTTCTTCCTGGTGCCATCACTTGTCATTGTTCGGTCCACTTCACCCATCATCCTACATCATCTTCTTCCTCCTCGGATGCTTTTCTTCTTCTTCATCCTTCTTCTGTTTTGA
Organism: Puccinellia tenuiflora; assembly: GCA_012064385.1. NCBI lineage: Eukaryota > Viridiplantae > Streptophyta > Magnoliopsida > Poales > Poaceae > Puccinellia > Puccinellia tenuiflora. Next base: position 546,301 of record QRDG01001508.1, read on the forward strand.
ACTCCCTCTCGATGCCCCCTTCTTTATTATCGTACGGATCAAATGACGGGTGATCAGTGTTTGTTTGAAAATAATACAGAGCAGACACTAGACTGTTAGTTCGTGGAGCTTTGCATTGACTAATCAACAACCCGTTGGACCACACCATGAAGGATGCGCAGTAGCGGACCCAAGAAATTATTAAAGCCCGGGCAAAACTCTAATTTAAAGCTTTAGGATGCTAATGTTTAACCAAATATTCATGAAAATACACTATATCGCCTGGTCGGAAGCCCGGACGGCTCTACGGGCAGCAGGGACGCTAGGTCCGTCACTGAGGATGCGTATTTCACTCAGGAGAATATAATATATACATACGAAAACAATGATGAAAGTTTCCGCCTTGAAATCGCCTAGTCACGTCGATACAAGAATGTACATTTTAGTGTTAGTGAGCAAGGCAGGGCGGCCAGGCCATGTGCGTTGAGCATGACCAACTTTTTTCCATGGTTGAGGCTATTAGGTGGTACGCTAGACCTAGTTTATCCAGGTGTTTAACATGTCGTGGTTATGGTTTATCCGGTTATCAACCAATTGGTGCCATCACATGTTGTTGGTCGTCTGCCTCACCACATCATCCTTCTTCTTACTCCACCTATTCTGATGACCTTCTTCCTTATTTCTCCTTTTTCGACCTGCATTGCTTCCCCTCTTCTTCATCATCCCCTGGATCAAATGACGCGTATGTTATTCTATTAGTATGTCTAAGCTTGAAATGCACTGACTAATCAAGTATTCTAACGATTCTCATTGCACCACATCATGAAGATATGTATTTTGCATAGGGAGGATTGCATACCTATTTGCAAAAAAAGAGGGAGAACGGTTTTCGCTTTGCAATCGTCTGGTCACGTCCTGCGTTGAGCATGGCTAGTTGATGTCGTGACTAAGCTTTTTTATAGCTTGTCGCGGCCGAGAAGTTGTTAAGCGGTGTACTAGACCTACCTAATTTAGTTGGGTCGTCGTCATGGTTTATCCAGTTATCCTCTAATTAACCGAGCAATTTCCCTTAAAGGTGAGCTATCTTGTAAGGCTCTAAAGAAGCAAACTTAAAGATAGAGGAAGCTATGAAGAAGGTTGAACAAGACGAGAAGAAGATGGGAGAAAAGAAGATGGAACAGAGTTGCATATTTTCGATAACGTTAATGATCACAAGACTAAGGTAGATGCAACTTGGTTAAAGATGAAGATCAAAAGGTATGCCATCGAGAAGGAGATTTGCCTCCATTATGCATTTGAAGTGATAGTTAGCTTATTCACGATTATAATAGCAATGTTTGGATTCTTAAATACACTAGATAATCTGTATTGTATGCTAGGTATGGATGAATTATGCACAAAACCAACATGCATGTTTTTTGCATGTATTTAAGGGCTAAGAAAGTAGGAGTTGTGATTACACGTGATGATATATAGGGGATGTCCAGCTGTTGCCCGCAAACATATAGGGGGTAAAAAATTAGCCAAGTATGGTTGGAGATGCTCAAGGTTCCATTCTCCGTCCGTAGAGTGATCCGCTCTTCGTTTCGTCACACCTACTGGTTCCTACCGATTCAATCCACCCTTTCCGAAAATTGATAATGTTAAGATGGTCAAAATAATAAGATATGAAACTAACGATGAAACAATATGTTGAGATTTGACTCATTGTTTGGCATGTTGTAAATAGAGCTATTAAGTGTTTGATAATTTAACCAACCACTAAATGGCATACACATGTAAAAATCAAGTGTCCCCGACCTTCTTCGTCCCTTGATGTCATATGAACACTCATCAATGAGTCTGATGGCTTCCTATTGATGCTTATTGGTGGTAACTCAATCATTGAGGAGGTTATAGAAACTACTTATTGAATAATTTGTTCTACACATGTGGTTTGCCAAAACTCGATGAGTTGATTAATTACGTAATGGAAAATTCAAACCACCTGGAGAATCGGTGGCCAACACTCTTTCATGTGACATATTCAAATGACTGAAGCTGTTGGTATAAACACATTCTCATTATTTTTGCATATAATTCAGGAAGAATGGATAAACTTTTGTAGTATTGAGCAGTGCCTGAATGAGTGAGTGAGGAGGATAACAAAATGTACATTTGGCTAGAGAAGTTGATGCTCGATGAGCTGAGTGAGGGGGAACATGGATTGTACATTTGGTAATTTGAATATACCATTGCCAAGGATCCCACGTGCATGCAAGTCATTTCTGGTGGATATCATCTCTCTCCCTCCTTATTCTTCTCCTTTGCAATGCTCCCATCCCATGCCTCTCTCTCCCACATATGACACCCACAGTGGTTGGCGGTGAGTGGGAGAGTGGTTTAGTTTATGTATTTCTTGTGTGGTGTGTGTTTTCTCCTCAAATAATATGGTTTTGAGATTAGATCTCTTGTTCGTTGTGTTGCTTATTACATCCATGGTGGCCGGGGCGACAGACATCCAAGATGGTCTTCGGCTTGGTTTTGAGGCGTTGCTCCTCGAGCAGGGATATGGCACCAGATGGAGTGTGCGTCCCCACTTTCTTTCGGTTTTTCCCCTTGAAGGAGGGGAGGAGATTGATGAGATAGCTATGGTTGGATCGATCTGATGTCTGGTTGACATGTGTGCCAGCGCTTTTGTGGCTTATGCTTGTATAAAAAAGTTATGTGCATATGATGTTGGTTGTTCTAATGCATGGTTGGTGGTTTCTTGGAGGTGGATCTGGCGCTCTACTATGATGATGTCGTTGGGAAAAGGCGGATTCGATGGACGAAGGGCAGCTTCATGGAGACCTGGAGGCATTCTAATATGGTTTTAGCCCAAGTACAATTCTTTTCTTCATGTTTTATCCAACATTGGTATAAAAAAGAAAATCTGGTTGCCACCTCATTAACCACAATATTTCGAGTCATAACCAATTGGAGTTACATATAACATTGCAAAATATGATTCTCAGTTTAGCCAATGCATGTGCTGAGACCGGGTACACCAGAGTTAGGTCTATGCACTTTCCTCTCTCGCTTCAGTCATTCCAATCTATATGAGTATAAGTGCAAGCCTCCTTAAGTTACATGTATTTTTTTATGACCTATATTGATCTAGGGTGTATATTTTACAACGTTAGAATTTTTCCTACAATGATATATTTTATGGTCTCTTTGCAAAAAAAAAAATAATTTGTTTGGATTATGGACATTGTATATCAAGATAGGACGTGGTACATAGACGATGTTGAGCCAGAAAATGATAATATTAAGATTGTCAGAATCATATTTCCCTATAATGATCTATTTTATTGCCTATTTTCAAAAAATAAATTGTTTGGATTATGGATATTGTATATCAAGCTAGAATGTGGTACATCCATAGACGATGTTAAGATGTTCAGAATGGTATTTTCCCTACAATGATCTATTTTATGGTCTCTTTGAAAAAAATTATTTGGATTACGGACATTGTATATCAAATTAAGACGTGGTACATAGACGATGTTGATCCGAAAAATGATAATGTTAAGATGGTCAAAATAATAAGATATGAAACTAACGATTAAACAATATGTCGAGATTTGACTCATTGTTTGGCATGTTGTAAATAGAGCTATTAAGTGTTTGATAATTTAACCAACCTCTAAATGGCATACACATGTAAAAATCAAGTGTCCCCGACCTTCTTCGTCCCTTGATGTCATATGAACACTCATCAATGAGTCTGATGGCTTCCTATTTGATGCTTATTGGTGGTAACTCAATCATTGAGGAAGTTATAGAAACTACTTATTGAATAAATGCTTCTACACATGTGGTTTGCCAAAACTCGATGAGTTGATTAATTACGTAATAGAAAATTGAAACCACCTGGAGAATCGGTGGCCAACACTCTTTCATGTTACATATTCAAATGAGTGAAGTTGTTGGTATAAACACATTCTCATTATTTTTGCATATAATTCAGGAAGTGGAGAATGGATAAACTTTTGCAGTATTGAGCAGTGCCTGAATGAGTGAGTGAGGAGGATAACAAAATATACGTTTGGTTGGAGAAGTTGATGCTTGATGAGCTGGGTGAGGGGGATCGGGGATTGTACATTCGGTAATTTGAATATACCATTGTGATCTCCACCTTTTTCGGCACATATTTGTGCACCTTATTATTTTCTCTCTCACCGTCATGCAATTGCTTCCTAGCTTTTTTTTTTGTAGTACTATATTTATATGGGCATGTTGGATTTCTTTACTTTGAGGTGCAAGTATGTAAAGTGTAGTGCGGAAACAAATGTCGTGTTATGTTTGATACAAGGCTATATACGAGTGTTGTCCAAAAGCATCTGTCACACTGGACGCCAACTCAAAAAAGATTGGACCATTAGTTATTGCATGAAAACATGAAACAGATTGCAACATGGGTTACCAATTTTTTTTTTGAGACTGCAACATGGGTTACCTTTTTTTTTTTGAGAAGGTGCAACATGGGTTACCTATGGGCGAAGATGACCACCTATATCCTGCCTAGCGCTGCGCGTTCGGTTAATATGGTTAATTCGGTTCGGTTTATACGGTTATACGGTAAATACGGTTTCGATACTTCGGTTAATACGGTTTAATACGAAAATACGGTTCGGTTTCGGTAATAACCATTTAGTTTCGGTTTGGTTTCGGTTATAACCAAACTAACCACAGTTGATGCGAATTTTGAATAACACATAAATTTTTTTGCCATATATTTCAGTTTTATATTTTGTACAACCGAGCTATAGATGTTTTGTACGAGATAGAAGAAAAAAAACAATTAAATTTCGGAAAAGAGTAAAAAATATACTAGTACTGGGGGTTGAACTCGTGACCACAGGTCAAAAACATATGCTTCCATGTCTTAACCAACAGGCCGGGTGGACTTTAGTGGATTTTGTACACCGTATGCTCTATATAACAGTTTTGGGTAAATTTGGCTGGGATTTGGACGTGAAATTATTTGATGAGCCGGCATTTCGGTTTTCCGGTTAACCATGTGGTTTTTCGGTTTTAAACCGAATTAACCATATGTCATATGGTTAGTAATTTTACTAACCGTAACCTAACCACTAACCGTAAAAACCGTAATTTTGGTTACGGTTTGGTTTTTTTCGGTTTCAGTTCGGTTATGTGCAGCGCTAATCCTACCCATTCGGATCCAGTGCCCATGGGTCGAATTGCAATTGCGGGCCGTAGGAACTTTTGTGGGCGCATACTAGGCCGGGCCACGTCGTGCAAGCGGGCCGTCCGGTCACGCACGGACTCCGCAGAGCCTTAGAATTTCTAATTTTATTTTTCTTCCTATTTTATAGCGTGATACCCCCGCAACCGCAGCTCCGTATATCCAAAACCAACCGGTGCGCGACTTGCGAGAACCCTACCGCGACGAGACCCGACCCGAGAGGCCAAACCCTACCGCGACCAACTTCGGCGATGAGCTCCTCCAGCGGCAACGGCGGGAAGAAGCCGGCAGCGACCGGCGGCCGCGGGGGCATCCGCACCCTCGCCGACATCAACCGCGGCCCCTCCGGCTTCCCAGGCGCCGGCGGCAGCGGCAGCGATAACGACGAGCCCCAGGAGTACTACACCGGCGGCGAGAAGAGGTCTCTCTATCTCTGTCGCCCTCCCTAGCAGACTTTTTAATACCCGTTCGAGATTTTGCGGCGATCGCTTGCGGGCATCGAGATCCCCGCCCATCGCGGCCATCGTCTAGTTAGGTCTAGCGATTAGATTGGAGAGCCGCCTCCGCATGAATCGTCGGATTTAGATTTGTTCGGCGGTTGATCTGTTCCTAGTTGCGTTGGTTGGATGGTTTTGTTCGCTTAGCTTGCAAACTGTGGAGATTCAGGGTAAGCCTTACTAGGTTAGTGCTGACCATGGAGTAATGAGCGGTGGCTGTGGTGTTCAATGCTGCTCGGATAAGATCGCCACGAACTTTTTGGTGGTGGTACTTTTTTAACGGAATTTATTTGTGGTCGGATTACTTATTTTGGTCCATAGGTGCAGTTGAAGTGTAGGCGCTTGCTTGTAGATTTAGATTTTGGGGAAGTTTCTGCTACCGCTGTAATTTATGGGGTGGCAAACGTGAAACATCCACCCAGAGCAATAATGCAGAAGATTCATTTCAGTTTAATGTGCTTATGCTATCATGTTTCATTCTGATTCTGTTTTTCTAGTAGTTCTGAATCGAATCTTTCAGAGGACAGATCATCTGATCACGTACTTTTTTAGTTTGATAAATATTCCTCATCTCCCATTACCATGAACATTAAGTCTAGAAAAATGAGTTAGTTGCCATCCTTCACAAATAATATGTTGATCATGATACCATGATGGCCTGTCCTACGATGAGATGGCTCCTCAAACCGAACACCCTCTTTTGGCTTTTGGCACATGGTAAACTCCACTCCTAGCAAATGAGGGGATGGCACAAAATGCCACCACTCTAATTGCAGTGAAAGATTTGATGGGTTGCTTGGTTTTCCTCTCGTTCTAAACCATTTTATCCAGAAGTCCAATGCTATCATCGGTTTGCTTTTGCTTTGGTTCAGCTTCTGGCAATATGGATTCATATGATCTTGATATCTGTATAATGACATCCACATGTGTATTAGGCGATTGTCCTTCGTTTTCTGTCACAGTGTTAATACTAGTCTTTTAACTCTATGATAACCCTGCTGTTACCAGCAGCAAGAAACTACGACTATCTGCTACAGCTGCTCTATGTAATACCTTGTCAGTTTATATGGTTACCATAATTTTACTGGTGTGTCGAACATCTCTTTGCAATAATCAGGTTCACAAATTTCTGATATAGCATCACGACTCCACTTTAATGAATGACAACTTATATTGTTCTACCAAGAAATCTGGGAAGGATTCTATTTCAGATGGGCCTGCTCTATATTTATATTATCCAACTAATTTTGCATCCATCTTACCAGTTACCACTATAAGAAAACCCTGTGAAAGGATCCTAGATTATATTCGTGTAATTGCTTGACTTTAGTATGTATTATGTTTCATGCTCTGCCAACGGTTTGATATTACATTGCTCCAGTATGGGCTATTGGGATATTTGTACCATATCGTTAACCTTGCCTCCCTTCTTTTTATCCATCTGGACTTCTTTTAGTCTGCTGGTTCAGTAGGTCCAGTGCATCTAATCATGCATCGTGACTAAACCACCTGAGCTTAACAGGTGATAAAAGGTTAGGATATGTCTAGGGATTACAGAATGAGCCGAGTTAATAAGAAAAGAATGGCTATAGCCATCAAGGTCCAAGTAGAAGCCATCATTGTACTTTTGCTTGGGCTAGAAGATAATACATTGCAGTATTTAAGGTCTATACTTTTCTGTCCTTTTTGTCCCCCTTTTAGAATTAATGCAGAACATCGAGTAGATCTCAATAATCTTCAGTACATGATTTTTAATCGTTTTTATTCTTACTTGAATAATTAATTGTTTTCTATCTTTGTGTATGTGCAGTGGGATGATTGTTCAAGATCCAACAAAGAAAAATAGTGTGGACTCAATCTTTGAACAAGCTAAACAGATGGGTGCTCAGCAAGTTCCAGTGCCTCCTTTAGATGGCCAATCTTCCAGTTCCAGCTCAAGAAGCTTTACTGGAACCGGTCGAATGCTTTCAGGGGATGCACAGACAGCACCATCTGTTCCTCAACCACCGCAGGATGTACTTCACAATATACATTTCTGGAACAACGGGTTCACAATAGATGATGGTCCACTAAGAGGCTATGATGACCCTGAAAATGCAGACTTTATCGAGGTTACTCTTGACTTTTCTCGACATAATATTTCTGGGCAATTTTAGTTTGTACTGTACCAAGTAGCTGTTTTCAGTATTCTTTTCCTCACTTCCCTATGTTGCTGTGTGCCACCTTCATATTTTTGCACGACTGTTGATGCCTTTATTATGTTGAGTTTATATTTGAGGATGTCTCTTATGCTTAGACTGCTTATGTCCTTTGCTGCCATCTGCAAAAAATTCTAGAAAGTTGCACCACGCCTTATCAGATGGTATACCAAGTTGCACCATGCCTTATCAGATGGTATACCAAGTTGCACCACTTACCCCACCATGACGAAATGGAAAATTACATCAGTTGCATCATTGTTAACTGGACTGTCTTGGACCCAGTTTGTGGTATACCACCAGTACCACATCCAGCCTGTTATTGACAGAGCAGGGTATAACACTCCAGCTGCGATCTTCACCACCTATGTTAGCGCATTGTAACTTGAAACTATCATTGTGTCAAATACTCTCTGTTGCCAGAAAATGACCATGAAGTTGTTTTCCACACACCATTTCGTGTAACCGACCTTTTGCCCTTAATTCATGCACGCGGTTTGTGATGTATGGAGTTTGTTGAATCTTATTTTTTCAAGATCCAAGTGTTTTGAGTTTGTTGCTCATCTAGAGATCTGGATACTTATTGTTTTCCACTTCATAGGCCATAGTCAGTTTTCATTACGTGAATATGATAACAGGGGAAACTTCTGATCCTTCAATGGAAATTGTGAACAACTGAACACTGAATTGTTCGTGGTTTAAAGGATCTGTAAACTAATTTTACCTGTATTGTATTTTCAGAGCATCAAGAAGTCGCAGTGCCCCCAAGAGCTGGAACCTGCTGATCGAAGGACATCTGTTCATGTGAACGTTATAAAACGATATGAAGATTACGTGGTAGGCCAATAAGGCTATTCTGTTTGCAGTAAACCAGTAAATAGTTTAATATGTTAACCTTTTTTGTGGTTTTGCTCATTTAGGAACCTGCAAGGCCTCGATCATATTTCCAGGGTGTTGGGAGAACCCTTGGTGGTGGATCTTCAACTGATGATAGTCCAGCACCAGCTCCTGTCACGCAAGAGACCAACAGTGCTCCCAGGTCAATTGGCTTTGTCGTTGATGACACACAGCCGTTTACATCCATACAACTAAGGTTGGCGGATGGCACTCGCATGGTGGCCCGGTTTAACCTTCACCACACCGTGGGCGACATCAGGTCTTTCATTGATGCATCCCGGCCAGGAGCTGCTCGGCCGTATCAGCTGCAGACTGGCTTCCCGCCCAAGCAGCTGTCTGACTCTACGCAGACTGTTGAGCAAGCTGGTCTTAAAAACTCCGTCATCATGCAGAAGATGTAGTACTCTCACCAAGCTGGTACTCGTCGCACAGAATGTATTTTAAAGACATAAACTCAGTACTGTTGAACGGTTTATTGTATCGCCTGATACTGCACTCCCATTCTACCTGTAATTCTCCAGAGTAAACATATCGTCTTTTGCAGTCGTCAATGGAGTCTATATTAGTACTCGTAGCTACTACGGTTATCAAGATTATGCATGTCCGGTTATCGATCATCAGTTGCTTGCATAACTCTTCTACTTTATTATTTCTTGAATTGTTAGAAACTGTTCCTTATTATCCTCATGCCGCCAAAGAAATGACAATCATTGTAAAAGGTTATAAACATGAAATATTAATTTCGAAATATTGTGCAAGAGTGGCTTCAAGTGTAAATTACCAATGATCAAGCATTGGCTAGCAACTTAAGAACTAAAATTTAAATATCTTTGAACATCGCTCGTCTCCAAAATTTCATTTAAATATCTTCCCTTAAAAGAGGCTCTGACTTTTCCCCCACCATTTCAGTTAACCACAAACAAGCCGCCTGACGTGGCCCGGAATTCCCCCACTGATTGACAATTGCTGGGCAGCCGGCAAAATATCTAGTGATACAAGCACTTAGGTGCTACAATGCTCAAACCAATTTTAAAAGTTTCAAAAAATCTACCAAAAAATGTGTGTATTGACACGATATGTTTAAACTACCTCCAAAAATTTCAGCCACAAAATGAAAATGAACATTGAGAAACAAAAAAGACAAATCTGCTATGAATAGTGTCATTAGTAGTTTAAACACATCGTGTCAACATACACATTTTTTTGTAGATTTTTTTGAAAATTTTAAAATTGGTTTTTTCAAACGGATGCATTGTAGCACCTAAGTGCTTGTATCACTGGATATTCTCTCCTGTGCAGCCGCCGAAGCCCCCTTCTCCATGGCATAAACCATAGAGGGCCTGGCCCGTGCTATTGATAGCTCCACCTCTGCCTGGATAGCTCCAGTTAGTAACCACCAACTACAAATGCTGCAGCTAAAAAGACCCAGATAGCTCCAGATGTAGTCAAAATTGTTTTTATCCCTCATTTAATCACTTCTTTCAATCCTTGTGCCTAGATATCTCTAAATGCATCTGCTGCTCATGGAGCCAAAATAGCTGCAGCATTTCCTTTTGAGTCTGAGTCCAGACTTTTAATGAGCATATGAAAGGCACACCAAAAGTATCTGCATATTACCCTTTTTGTCATCTGAAAATTTGTGTTTATTTCTCTTCATTTTGATGAGCATATTGTTGATAAAGTTTTTATATTAAGAAAAGTTATTCTTGTACGAAAATCCCATTCTTCTAGGGAAACTGCTTACTTCATATCTCAAACTCGTATCATTGTTCCAATGCAAGTTATGCATGGCACTTTTAACTGTTCTTTCTATGATGTAAGCTTTCCATTTAGTTTTATTTTCTTCGAGGGTGCTAGGGGGAGGGGGAGGACTAATCATGAAAAAAAAAATAGCGCGCTATAGCACCGCTAATAGCACGATATAGCGTTTCGACACTTGTCTCGCTAAATAAATCAGTTTACAATGTCTCACTAATAGAACGCTATAGCGTGATACAGCACGCTAATAGCACATTTTAAGACCGTCGATATTTTGTTATAGCGCACTATTTTTTTGGGACTAATAAAGGTCAAGCCATAAGAGGTGGGGGGGGGGGTTCGGCTGCAAGATAGGATGAACTCTCTCTTGAAATCATTACATCAGAATCGTCAGATGAACGCTTGGACCAAACAGCGAGGTTGCTAACGCATCGACGAAAAAATCACTTCTGGTGCAAGCCCTGGAGTTGAACACCAGGTAACTTCTTGCCTTCCACACTTGCCAGAAAATAATCATCAGAAAGTGGTACCAAGCCCGGTCCGTCAGGTTAATTAGCAGGGTGGTCCGGCGACAAAAGCATATGAAGATCATCCTGGGGAAACGTAACCCCAGCTCGTCTTGAAATATTCTTAATCAGGGGGGCAAGCGACGAACATGTGATTCACATCCTCAGTAGTTGAACATCGCTCGCAAGAGGGGGAGGACAAGTATTGTTTCTGATGAAGCATGTACCTTGCGTTCAACCGGTCACCAAAAGCCAGCACCGCGGAGATTTGATTTTGATCTTCGTTGCCAGCTGCGAGGGAGGGAGTACGCTGCTCGGCTATGGCTCCATCGCGTATGTTTCTTCTCATTCTAAATGAACTCAAAATGGTTTATCTAACAATCCTGGGGAGGCCAGCATGTGTGAGGAGATTATTAATATGGAACTGTTAGAGAAGATGGTTGACTATTTCTTCGCAATTTAAAATGAATGGTAATGGCGTAATTGATGATACAAGGGTTGGACTTACTCCCCTATGCAACCGTCTGTTTTTCTGAAGTGATTCAGGGTATGCTTCATTGCACATTTAGGATGGTTCCTGAACTTCTTTGGGAACCACGGGAGGCATTCTCTAGGCACATATAACATAATGCTATAGTTTGTGTTTACCGTAAAAATAGACATATATATATTTTAGTAATAAGTGGAATTTCATTCATTGACTTTCCTGAGATATAACGCAACACCAGGCTCCAAACTGTAACCATTTTGATTCTTGTGAAACAGTAACATCTCTCATGAATAACTGAGTCCTGATTATAGATTTACACACATGTGTAGTCCAAAAATTCAGTGAAACTAGATTCAAAAGGAACTTTCGATAGCTTATATCCTGGTTCCTGAGTATGTTCATCATTTATATGTATATGGCATGTAAAGTGACAAGATCTTGTATGCTGTCACAGTATGACGACAGTTCCAAGCGGACAAAATGTGTGCACATAGGACATGCATATGTACATGTGCTTGAGTTTTCTCACATATCTTTTTACGTTGAGAATGCCCCTTTATACCAGGAGCGTGTGCTCCTGTGCTCTATTTGGAATCACCGTTTCCAAAAGCGCCTATGGACGTGCATCGCTGTACAAGACTGTAAGAATACGCATCTCTTCGTGCGCATTTTTAACTTCATTAGATTCTGATCGTCACATGGATTGCCAGAAATTAATAATCTCAATTGCAAAGGACATGCTGCATACCAGGCAACCACGAGGGATCAGGATCAGTTTTGTCTTACATACGTTCCAATGATCTAAAGCAAAGCTCGTGCATAGCCTATCATCAAGACCATGAACTCTGAAGATCTTATGGCACCACCACTGTGGCAAGATCCACACTTCTGAACTCTGAAGAAACTCAACTCTCAAGCAGCAGATGAACAAACACTTGTGTGCAAAATCACCACATCGTTCAACCGCCAGCGCACGAGTCCTCGCCATCCGACTCCAGCTTCCACCATGGCTTTCCCTTCGCATTTCCTGCCAACTCCTCTGATCCATCTCCGTCGCCGTCCTCCTCAAACACCACATCTTCCTCGTCGTCGTCTTCATACCTCCACTCCAGCCTTTTAAGCACGTCCCTGTCCCGCCATTTCCCGGACATGGACGGCGCTGTCTTCCTGGCCTTCCCGGCGATCACCTCCGACCAGGTGAAGCCGACGTCGGCCCACCTTGCGAGCCCGGATTCCCCGCAGACCACCACCGACCGCACGCCCTTCTCCCTCGCGAGCCCCAGCAGAGGGGCGAGCACCTCCTGCCCCGAGACCAGCATCAGACACCCCACGGACCCTTCGTCGAGCACCTCCTGGGCACGCTCCCGTAGGGAGGCTGACGGGTACCGGGAAAGCTCCGCGCTGACTCCAGCTCGGCGGAGCTCGTCGGCGGGTGATCCGGGGTCCATGCCGGCGGTCAGCTCGCGGGCGGCCTTGGTGTACTTGGAGAGCTTGAGGGAGAGGGACGCGGCGAGGCGCACGCGGCGGTCTCCGCGGGAGGATTCAATGCGTTCGAGGCGCTTGGTGTGCTCGCGGGTGTGGATGGTGTCGAAGTGGCGGAGCAGCGCATCACGTTCGCGGAAGCGGCGGCCACAAACACGGCAGAGGTGGGTGGTGTCGGCCGACGGGTCAGGGGCGGGGAGGCGGTGGGTGGGGTGGAGGAACGCGGCGGACAGACGAAGGCGGCCGAAGGAGGAGGCGGCGAGGTGGAGGCGGACGGCCGAGTCGTAGAGGGGAAGTTTGGAGGGCGGGCGGGAGGCGGCGAGGTCCCAGAGGACGGCCACGGCGGTTTTAGGGGCGCGGGTTGCCGGAGTGGAGATGGTGTAGCGGTGGTGTAGGGGTGGTGGGAGGAGTCTAGGGGTTGAGGCGAGGAGGCGTCGCCGGAGGTTGCAGAGCGGCGGGAACATGGGAAGGGAAATCGCACCGGGGAGACAGGGGCTTCAGCTGCGGCGCAGCAAGTGCTGATCGGTTGCGCGGCTTGTTTGTCGTCCGCTGGAAAACAAAATTGGAGCACCTTTGTGAGCATTGAATCATCATGGTGAAACTTACGGTGCTCATTAATTGTGAAATGTAGAGAGATATTGCACCGAACAAACTCGTAGCAATTCAGTGGCGGAGCCAACATTTTAATAATGGGCATGCACAGTCACATACAAAAATTTGGCACAAAATATGAGATTTTTTCCGAAAAGGACTCCATGCCTCAACAATACTCCTCTGCTGCGGCTCATTAAGTTCATCACCCACCGTGAGTACAAGATACGTAAGTTCTCAATGGGGAAAATCAAAATCTGAAATTAAAATTGCAGGTACTGCTCACGTTGATGAACTTCTGCTGATGCTATGGTGGCGCAGCGCCGCCGTCGCCTTTCCGTCAGAAATTAAGGCGCCGCCGTGGTTCTTGCCGAGCCTGTCGAGCTCGTCCGTGCGCAGCGCCGGCGCGGTGCTCAGCGGTGGCGCGATCGGCAGGGAGCGTGCGTAGCCCCGGAGGGCACGGGGTGCTAGGCGGCGGGCGGTGCCCGGCGCGCCGGCGGCTGAGGTCCGTCAAGGACGAGGGCTCGGGTTGAAGAGGACGAGCCGTGTGGGCTCGAATAGGGTCCTGGTGGCGTCTTGGTCGCTGGTAGGAGGTGACTGGGCCGGTGCCGGGGCTAACTTTTTAGAAAAAAAGGCCCGCTAGAAGCCGAAACTGGATTTTAGACCCAGGTAACAAAGGCTGGTAGCCTCAAAAAAAAAAGGAAAAATCTAATGAAAAGCGCCGTATGGGAAAGCCTCGGATGCGGCGGCAGATTGTACGGGCTTTTTCCTATAAGGGGAGAGCACATGTATGCATGCAGAAATCTGCCACCTCATGATGACATCATCGCATTAATAAAAAAAAATCAAAAATTTCAATTGATTTTTCTCCTAGACCGTTTGTCCGATTATCGATCCGTTTATACTGTTAAATTCGTCTCGAGGAGGGGTTCAAAACTAGATCCATTGTTGATATGTTTTGACGAACTTTTTTTTTCCGCGCCAGATACCAGATTATAATACCATGGATACCAGATTAGCATCAAAGAGATATTAGGATAATTATTCACGGTTACTGTATAACTTTTTCACGTTTTTTAGACAAGTGCAGCACATATACATATCAAGTGTGACGAACTTTTCCCGTCACACCAGTACCAGATAAAAACACTATGGTTATCAGATTAGCATTAAATATCTACCATTGAAAGTGCATGGTTGCCCCTATGTGTTGTTTTGGTAATTAATGACAATCTCTATGGACTAATGTGTGCTTTGAGTTATATTTGTAGTGTTGGTCCATAAGGAATGCTTGAACTCCATATGTTGGAGTCAAGGCTAAAAGAACAAGATTATATGTTGATCAAGGCTAAGTGCAAATTGATCAACATAGAAGATAAGGGCATGTGAAGATATGCGAAAGAGTGTCTCTCCCATATTGGTGTATGGGGGAGCAATATGCGAGGCTTCACCGAGCGGAGCGTAATCAAGAAAGGTGATTCACTTGAGAGGAGATCAAGATCGTCATCATCTACCTCAAGTGGAATGCGCAAGGCAAAGAAAGGTGATCTACTTGACAGAAGATCAAGATCGTCATCATCTAGCTCAAGTGGAATGCGCAAGGCAAAGCTATGATCTTGATAGGGTTTCTATTTTACCGGTCTCGCGGTGTAGCTGGGAGACCGGGTTTTAAGATAGGTAACCGTACTATCAAGAGGGGCTCTCAAGTGAGCTTTAGCGTATCGGTCGTAGAGAGCTCAAAACTTTGCATCCTTGCATTCTTGCAATCATCTTTATTGGTTCTTATTTGGCTCTTATCGTGGTGTGGTTTTGGTGCTTGTCGTGCTTGTCATGACAAGACCAAGTTCACCGAAAATGGATTTCGTCGCATCGTCTATTGCGTTTTCGGTGGTGGAGATTTTGCCGATTCACTAGTAAGGAAAGGTTCACACCTTCCTACCCATACCAAAATCTCCATTGCCTATTCTTATGTGGCTTTTATCTAGATGTGGTTTTAGAGCTTGTCTTGATCTTCAATACAAGCTCAAGTTCATCAAAAACGGATTTCGTATGAAAGACTTATTGCGTTTTTTATTTTGGGGGTTTACTGGTTATTCATATAGAGAGTGATCTAACATTTCCCCATTTGGTTTTACCCTCCCATATTGGACAATGATGTTTCTATGCATAATCTTGTAGTGCTCGTTGTGGTGATTCCAACGAGCCTAAGATCATCGAAAACGGAGTCCGGATATAAAAGTTATCGCGTTTTCAGTATCGAACGTTTTTGCAGTTTGGCCAGCCTTGCCGGGCTCAAGGCCGGGCTCAAGGCTGGCCGTCTCGGGCACCAGGCCTGCCTCGGAAGCTGGCAAGCCGGCCTAGGCCAGGCCCAAGGTTGGCCTTCCTGCGCGTGAATATTCCAGGCCGGCCTTGGGGCCGGCCTCCAAGCCGCCAAGGCCGGCCTCTCTGCGCAGGCAAGAAAACCCCTTCAAACGGTCACTTTTCCCCACCCTTTAAAAGGGGTTGTCTTCTACCTTTTGAAGGGAACTCTTGAGCACGTTTTCTCCTCTCTCTCCTCCATTGTTGCAAGAGCTCAAAACACATAGATCTCCCAATCCCTCCACCCAAACTCGTTGATCTTTGGATGATTGAAGGAAAAGACCTAGATCTATTATTCCACCAAACCATATCTCTTCTAAGTGAGGGGAACATCTTTGATTTATGTCTTGGAGTTGCTTTGTGTTTTTCTCCTTGTTCTTCCTCTTAAATCCCTCCATAGCATTAGTTGCTTTGGTTGGATTTCGGAGAGAAGGACTTGACCACTTAGTGTGTTCTTGCCATTGCATTAGTTGCATCGGTTTGAGTTCTCCACGGTGATTCGTGGAAAGTGAAGTTGAGAAGCTTATTACTCTTGGGTGCTTGGGTGCCCTAGAGCTTGTTCCTCCAGGGCACGTTGGTACCCTAGACGGTTGTTGATTTCTCGGAGTCTTGGTGGCTCACGGGATTTGTTGGGAGCCTCCAATTAGGTTGTGGAGGGAGGCCCAACCTTGTTCGCTTCGGAGCTTTGGTAGCTACGAAAACATTGCCGGGAGCCACCAATTGAGTTGTGGTGTGTGCCTCGGCCTTGGGCATCGAGTCTTGGTGGCTCGGTGCATTTGGTGAATACCCTCCAACTTGTGGAGTGAGCTTCATCCTTGTAGAGCTTCAACCTCAACGGCAACATAGTGACAAGTGCCTCGCCACATTGGTGGTAAGACACAACGGAGATACGGTGTGCCATATTAAGGCTACTCGGTGTTTTACATTGGTGAACACCGCGCCGCTCCAACAGAGACTAGCTTCCATTGGGAAGTGAACTTCGGGATAAATCATCGTCTCCAAGTGCCTCGGTATTTCTATACCCGAGCTTCTTACTTATGCTATTTACTTTGTGATAGACATTGAGCTTAAAGTCATATATCTTGCTATTACCTAGTTGATTATATTGCTTAGCATAAGTTGTTGGTGCACATAGGTGAACCTAGCTAGTTTAGGTTTTGGCTTGAAAAATTAAACGTTAGTTTTATTCTGCATTTATTCAAGCCTTAACCGTAATAATTTTAAATCGCCTATTCACCCCCCCTCTAGGCGACATCCGTGTCCTTTCAACCATAATAATTATATATCGTTATCGGATGATTTTTTTATTTTTTAAAACATTACAATGATATATACAGCTAGAGAGTAAGAGTTCAACCGTTTTCAGGATCTAAGAGATGCTATTATTGCACACATACTAGTAACATGTGGCATTAAATTTATGTAGAATAAGTGTACAGAAACCTGATAACCAATTTATTATAATCTGGTAGGTTAGTTATAACAATCTGGTATCTATTGGCGAAAAAAAAAAGTTGTCAAAACATGGCAACATGGGATCTAGTTTCGTAGATCTCGACACGTCTAAGCCAACGGTGAAAACGGATTGTTAATCGGATTATCGGTTTAAGAGATAAAAGTTTTTTGATTTAAACAACAAAAATAATCTAGGATGATATCATCGCCATGTCACCGCATGCATGGCTATTAAAAACCGCCGCAGGAACCCATCATTGATGCGGCACCGCTAGTAAGTCCTCTCCAAAAAAAAAGATAACAAAGGCTGGACGCGGGAAAGCTTTGGAAGGCGAAAAAAAAACCTAGAAAAAGGTAGTGAGGCAGTCCCAGGCATGGCTGGAATTTAAACTCGAAACTCGCGAGTTAAATGAGCAAGTCGCAACTGGACTTGACTCGACTCGCGAGTTAAACGAGCCGAGCCAAGCTTTTCAACTTTTTACTAAACGAGTTCGAGCTAAACGAGCCGAGCTAGCAAGTACTCGTTTAGCTCGTTTAGCTCGCTCAAAAATAGAAATTTGTTGCCTCCTCCCTGTCTAATGTAGCCCAAGTGGTCCAACAAGCAAACCTGCTGACCTATTATCCAAACTCCCAAGCCCACCTAGACCTAGTCCCTGATCGCTAGGGTTAGCGAACGCACGCACGCACAATCCCCAGTCGATCCCATCTCATATTCTCATCCCGTTCCCGTCTCCTGTCTGAGGAGAGGCGGGCCAGCGGCACAGGCACAAGCCACCGACGGCCACGTCCCTGCCGACCGCCGCACGTCCCCATCCCCATCCCCGCCGGCAGTCACCTCCTCGTCGGCTCGTCGCTCCATCCTCCTCTAGTCTCGACGACCACCGCCCACTGCGACCTTAAGTGTTGACCACCGCACCGTGCCATGGAGAAGCAGCCGAGATTGGAGTCGAAGGCCATGGGGAAGGTGAGTCGGGCGGGTCCATCCGCCTCTAGGTCAGCCTCGCTGGCGTCCGTCACAGCTCCGGCGCGCACAACGCCGAGAAGGCCTCCATGCTCCGGCGAGCTTGAAATCGTGCCTACTTCTGCAGCAGCTCTAGGCCCTCCATCGGTTTTTTCCGAGCTAAACGAGCAGCTCACGAGTTTCAGCGAGTCGGGCCGAGTTCCAGTTCTGGGCTCGACTGTTGAACGAGCCGAGCTGAGCTCGCTCGTTTGTTCACCGAGTTTGACCGGTCGAGCCGAGCCGAGCTCCAGGTATGGACAACCCAATTACTTCTGCTCCACATGTCATAGCAATCCAGGTGTGGTGATTCAAATGTCGGGTGTAACTACAAGCTGGTAATCGCGCCACGTGGTGACTCTTCGAAAAGGCAAAATCGAATTTGGACATGAATTGAGCGAAGCGAAATCAAATTTCCCCAGCCACTCGCGTGCTCGTATGTCCGCGTCCAGCGTACGTGCACCTGGGACTGAAGCCCCCCGCGGCGTACATCCGCGCGCCCCCGCTATCCAGCCGAAGCCCCGCGACTCCTGTTTGCGCGTACGCGTGATGGACGTGTTTCTGTACATCCGAAGCCCCCTGCTTTCTGGAGGCACGACTGGCCTGTACATACGAATCCCCTCGGCCTGCTTTCTCATACGCGCTTGAGAATAAAATTAGAAAAAGTGAAAAAGACAAGATGTACAAACCATAAGTATACTCTGTATAGAACATAAATGTACAAACTACACATAAAAACGGTAGTTGTACATGCACGAATATTAAGAAAGTATAAAGTATGAGCTATCGGTAGTACAAAGTACGATGTACAAACTACACAGAACACGAAGTACAAAATAAACAGGAAGTACAAGTACAAAGAAATAGTTGTACAAAAGTACACATGAGCGGAGTATGAAAAGACACAGGAGTACAACTACACAGAAAACGGAGTAAAAAAGTAAACAAAATCAGAAAGTACAAAGTATACGAAAGTAGAATTACAGAGTATGCACAACAGGGAGTACAAACTATACACTACCGGGAGCACAAAAAAAGTTCGTCAAAACCTATCAACATGGGATTTAGTTTTGAATATCTGGATGCGAGGAGTCTAATAGTGAAAACGGTTCGCAATTTGGACGAGCGATTCTTAAGATATTTCATTTTAAATTTTCGGTTTAAAAAAATAAAAGACAAAAATTGCCCCCACCTCCTGTATCCCCTTCTCTCTCATCCTCCCCACTTCTAGTCTGGTAGCGACACTTGTCGGACGTGCAAACAACCGTGGTGGACCGAGCAAGGAGAAGACGACAGTTGTCGCGACGAGAACGAGCGTGAGGTTCCCTTTGCAAAGGGAACCCTTTTTCTAGTAATTTCCGATTCAAATGTCTATGCCGAGAAAATTGTGTGGGGCCATGTCCCTCCACATGGAAGTGTGTTGGCAACACAACTTTAGCAGAAAGTCCAACATGTTTCAACCGTTGATCGAGTTTCGCATCCAACGGCTGAGCTGTCTCCAAGAGAGGTAAGAAGGAAGGAGAAAACCCTAGCCACACGTGGTGGCTGTGGAAGTAAGCAAGAGAGAAGCCAGAACGTGGTTGCTGCTGCTGTGATAGAGTTTGAGAACATATAAGAACATCACAACCAAGTGGGAACAGATGAAGAAGAAGGAGAGGCGATTTTTGTCAGGATTAGTGCATCTGACCGGTCTGTCTTCAACCCGGTGTTCAGAGGATCAAACGTGCTTGTATTGGCTCCATACTTGGTGAGCTCATTCCTTACTTTGAGTACTTTGATCTGGTTAGATGGTTTGAGATTTGGGTCAATGGAGCATCAAGTTTGAGAGCGGTATTGTCAATTCGGACTACTGCAGTTTCAGCACAGAGTAAGTTTGGTAGAGGAACATTTTGGGCAGGCAAACGGTGTCCGATTGAGCTCAATTTTGGTGAGTATGTTGAGAACTCATATGTCTGCGTGTATACCAAGTTTCGTGCAGTTTGGATATGTAGTTTAAGAGCAGTTTGCTGATTACCTAAGGGGACAGAATCTAGGATACTCTGCTTTGCTGGCAACGAGATGAAGTGTGTGTTGTAATCTCTCGATATTCTAAAGAAGACTCTTGATCATAGTGAAGCTTGCATGGACCGGTTGGTCCACAGCCGTGGTTTTTCCTCCTCACGTTGAGGAGGTTTTCCACGTAAATACTTGTGTCACTTGTGCGTGTGATTGTGTTTATATTTCCGCTGCATATTCGTTTGTTGAAACTATCCTCAAAGTTCATTGCAGGCTGTAGACTGGTGGTGGGGTTGTGTATCTCCCCCTCCGTGCCTCAACAAATTGTAGTTTCCAGCTGTTTAACAGGAAGCCTTTGCAAAGATCACCAGTTTTATGAACTTTGCAGTTTCCACCACTTGTACATCTAATCTGTTGCACATTTCACCACTTATTTGTTAATGTGCTGCTTAGTTCATATAATCTAGAATAATATATATCGGTGTGGACTTAAACATGCTACATTATCCTAGGTTCAATTCGACTACACAAATGTTCTACGCATCGTCGGATATTGTTCTTCACAATTTTTATAATTGTTTTGTAAAAAACAGGTTCGTTACAACTAATTTCCAATGCTTTGTTTATTTTTTTTCAAAACTAAATAGACAAAACACATTTGAGTAAACAGTGACGTTTCATATAAAATGGATCTATTACAACTTATGGTGCAGTAGTGCACCTGGAAAAATCATATTTTTGGATGGATAATTTTTTTTAATTTTAAACATTTTATGAATTTTGAGCGTCAATCTGTGCATTGACCGAGGTAAGCCGTATATTAACGACTAACTTATGAAATATGCAACTGATTAGATGTATAACCGGTGAAAACTACAATTTTTTTTTTTTTGAGAAACCTCTCAAAGAGGGCCGCTGCAATCCGTATAGATAGAATAGAATTGGCTTAGTTTATAAGAAAAATCGGGACCAAAAACCATACAAACTACAAAATATAGGTAGAATTTTGAGCGTCAATCTGGAGCAGTGATGTGCAGGACCTAGTCTTCGGTTTTGCGTTGACCGAGCTAAGCAGTGTATTAACGACTAACTTGTGAAATGTGCAACTGATTAGACGTATAACCGGTGAAAACTACAAAATATTCGTAGAACCGGTCAACCTTGCAAAAGTTTACAGTGAAGCTGGTGAAAACTGCAATTTCCTCGTCTACGCCTCCTTGTCGTCTACGCCTCGGCGATAGGCTCAGTGAGTTTCAGCCCCCAACCCATGTCTTCGCAAGCTTGGACATGGGGCACCATATTATTGGTGTGTAACACTTCACTGTATTCTTTCCTCGTGCACTCGAAGTATGCCGGCCCATGAGCGCATGGCTCCATAGACATGGCTCGTTTGCACGGTTTGTCGGGCACAGTCAGGTGCACGGGCCTCATCATGATGTATGGCGTGAGCCCGCCGAGCGCGCTGCCGACGTACCCGAACGTCGACCAGCCGCTGGTGACGATCCTATCCGTCATGCTCAGCAGGTACATCTCGGACAGCGCCTTCATGTCGTGCATGACCCGGAAGAAATGCTGGAACTTCTCGTGGCTTGGCTGGTGCACGCTCACCACCTCGCCGTTAGCGCTCGCCGACCGCCAGTACATGTCCCGGATGCTGTCGTGGTACCGCCCGTCCAGGCCCGTCATCAGGACGGCCTTTGATCGCGCAGGGGCACCTGCCGCCGTCGGAGGCGGCGGTGCTCCTCCGCCGCTCACCACCACCCCCGGCAGCAGATGCTCCTGCGACGTGCACGCGAGGATCTGATCCAAGACATTCTGGGGCGGCGTGTCGTCATCGAAGACCCTGATCTGAATGCCCAGCGTCTCGTCGGCGTTCTTGAGGTAAGAGTTGTAGAATCGCGTTACCATGCCCCAGACGTCGTTCGTCGGGTGTAGGAGGTACCGCGAGATGATGTAGAACACGGAGTCCTTCCTGGGGAACATCCGGTGGAGCTCCTCCTGGTACACCGGGTTGAGGAAGATGCTGGGCGCGATGTAGGAGTCCGTCCTCAAGACCACCCACTGCACCCGGTGGAGGAACTGCCGGTGGTCGTCGCAGTAGGCGAGCCTGTTCGCTGCGGTCGCGGAGTGGTCGAGGTGGATGTAGACGAAGCGGTGCTCCGACGCCGGCCCGGTGTTGTTGCCCAGCGTTACGTTCGCGTAGCTCTCCGCCGCGCTCTCCCCAAGGTCCTTGTACCCCTCGAGCGGGAAGTCGGGAGGCAGCAGCCACGTCGTCCCCGGGAACGGCTCGCAGAAGAGGTCGCCCATGGTCTTCCCCGGATCGACGAGGAGCACGCGGTTGGTGAGCATGGCGTAGAGGAAGGCCGAGACCTTGGCGAGCATACGGTTGCCGAGGCCCCGGTACGATAGCAGCACGAGGTAGCTGCAGCCGTCGACGGTGTCGACGTTCTTCTCCCCGGATTTCAGCCGCTCCGAAGCTCTCGTGTATGGCTCGGTGCCCGGGCCGCACCGCCGCTGCAGCGCCTCCTGCTGCCGCAGCCGCTTGATGAGGTACGGCGACGGCGAGCGCGTCATGTTCTTGCGGTAGTACACGGATTGGTACCGGCTTGCGCATGATTGCTCGTCGAATCCGGCGAGTAGCAGGCCACCCAACAGCACGTCTTCCTTGTTTTCTGCAATTGACATGGCCGGGGCAGAGTTTTTAGCAGAGTGACATAGAAAGCCATGCAAGTACAACAGCGTACAAAATTTCGCTTGCATGCAAACAGTGGGTACAAAATTTTCCAATTACCTCCTTGGGCTCCTAAGCCGGCCACGGTGGACTTGATCCATACCGCCGGCGCGTCAAGGCCGCCACGGTGGATGAGGAGGATCGGCGGCATCGTCATGATCAGGGCCACCACCAGGCCGTTCACCACCGTGAACGGACGGACGGACGGCGCCTTCTTACGCTTCTTCCCCGTTAACGGCGAGGCCTCCTCGACCCCTAGCCAGCTCGGCTCCTCTATGCTGCCTCCAGTGTCCATCTTGGGCAAGTGACGTGAGGTGATAATTCACTTGGAATTGCTCCCACCAAGATATGCAACTCCGGTTGGTTGTTCTTATAGAAATGAAAGTGAACTCTCTCTTTGCTAATAAACCAAGGGGTCTTTTACGGTACAAATTACTAGTCCCCTATGGGCTAGTAGAGTAGTACTCCCTCCGTCCAGAAATAACTGTCGTGGTGGTCATTTTGCAAAAACGTGCTTCAATTATTTTTTCCTCATTCCGCACTCCATCCCTGTCGGAGCCATGCGAGTCAACCGCTCCCGCTGCGCTGGTCACTCTCTCTGCTCCCCTCGCCGACGTGCTCCCGTCGCCGCCGCGCTCCACTCCACCTCGCCGTGTTTCCCTCGCCGCAGAGCTTCCCTCCACTCACACCCTCGCTGCCCTCCCCTCCACCTCACCGTGCTCCCGTCCCTCGCCGCCGAGCCCCAAAGCTCTGTTTTTTTGGTCCCTGCTGCCGACCAAGGTTCGATTTTTGTTCAAGAAGGCGACGAATCTCCGGTTCCGGCGTCTACGAGGCCGGATACTGTGTCTACGAGGCTGTAGCGGGAAGGAATCGAGCTGGAACGCCAGGAATAGTCGTAAACGAGCTCGTCTTCCCCGACGCCGTGCACCGCCCGCCGTTGTCCAGTTCGCCGCATCCACATGAAGCCCCTCCCCGTGAGCCTCCACTTCTTTTCCATCCTTCCCCGCCATTAGCCGCCGTCGACTGGAGAAAGTTGCCGGACTTCGTTGCCGCCGCCATTAACAAGAGACAGATCGCTGACGTTCCTTGCCGCCGCCGTCGACAGGAGACAGATCGCCGGCGTTCCTTGCCGCCGCCGCTACTATGGAACGACATCTTCCAAAAACGCTTCTTTTGTTGACTTGTAAAAATATCCATCTGAATATGGGAATTGTTTTACCGGACTTTTTTTCTTATCTACCCATTTTACTCTTCGGTGGAAAAATATTACTAGTTCGCTTGACTAGTATTAATCAACCTCAGCCATTTGATTTGGAGGCTTGGACGGTTCCCGTTATTCTGTCCTTACCGTAAAAGAGCCCTAAACGAATGTTTGCTCCGGCATCACGAAGTAAACGCGATTACTCAATTAATGCGAGTTCCCATCTTGGCCCAGTGGTTGGACTTGAAATGCAGTTAACTCTATCTTTGGTAATAAACTACAGTAATATTTTTGCAGTCTAGAGCGAATAAAGTTCTTACATATATTCGATCGAGCTAGCGTAGACTTCCTTTTTAAGATCTGTACTTGGATACTTGGAACGATGCTGTATTGACCGACGAAAGGTTATTAAAGCCTTTCTTTTCTAGACTTGGTATCACGAAGTAAACACGTACGAGTACCAAGTCAGTTGCAAGTTGCCATGTTGCCGCGTGGTTAACTGTGCACTGAGCGTGGAATTGATCAACTGCGCTAGTTGATTTTTTTTTTTTGCTCAACTCGTTGCGGGAAATCAGTTGTTACGAAGGGCATATCTAGCCCTTAAAAGGCCATACCATAAAATCCGTTCGAGGTACCATTTAAAACTGTTTGGTGTATGCGTGGTTTCAGCCGGAACAGATCCATAAAGTCATACCGTAATTTTTTTACGGTACGAAATTAGGGGTGTCTATTCGAGTTGACATCACGTGATACACAAAGCTTTTACACTTGCAGATAGGCAACTGATAGGTTGGAAATCAGTTCAACAAAACTACTCCCTCCGGTACGGTTTGGAAGGCACGCATGAGAATTCTCTAGGACCTAGATGATATTTCATTGGCTCTCCATCCAGTAATCAACTCTCTCCATTCTTTTTGATTGGTTCATAAACATCATTTAATGCTAATACGCCTAAAATGTGAGGAGGAGTTTTGGAATTGCATGATTTTTAAAGTGCGTCTAGCAAACTGTACCGAAGGGAGTAAACAAGTTTGAAAATAACCTTAAATGACAATAGTTCTAAATCAACCGCCACCACTAGCTGAAGCACCAACATCACCACCACCCGAGGCATCACCATTACAACCACTAGCACCAGCAGCACACCACCAGCTGAAACACCACAACATCAATTTTCGAGCTCCACTGTTATTTGCTACATTAAAAAGGGTCTGAGGTTGAATCATATTATTTTGATTTAAATTTGTTATTTCAATGCAAAAGGATGAAGGAAATATTGTCTTTTCAGAAAAAAACATGTTTTTTAATCTTCAATACACATTTTAGTTTTAGAGGTTTGTGTTCTATATTTCTAATCGAATACATTGACTTTGTAGCTGCTCTAGCAACAGTTTCAGATACTCCCCCCCCCCCCCCCCCCCCCCCATTTCATAAAGTATACGACCTGGTTTAACAACGGCTACCCAATATTCTGGGGACTCCTTTCCTGAGCCCGTACGTGTTTCTGTGAGTCTTAGCGTAACCGGTTTGTCGGGAAATATACATACCCATATTTTTCCACCACGACGTGCATATCATGTTATTGCTCTTCGTCCTGCTTCTTTCTGTCTCGTCGTGGTCCAAGCAGGATCCAGTGCTTGAAGAGCATATCTACCGAAACAAATATGATTGCCTCGACAAGATTTTCCTTTCATTCTTCATCGATGTTGTTTGTGAAATCTGGTTCTTTTAGGGTCATAGTCGATGGTTCTTTCTTAGTTCCATCTCTACTGCAAAACTGGACATGAAAGTTTCTTCTCATCTAGCTCCTCACGAATGAAATGCAAAAGCGTGAAAATTCCTCTAAACCCATAATATTAAAAAAAATTAGGGATAGATGCACATTAATAGATAGTAAGTTTTTTTTTACTCTTATTGAATACTGGTAAAGTATTCTAATTCAATAAGGATTTCACGGGCGAATATTTACTCTTTTTTTGTCTTATTTGTTAATTTATAACCTTACCAAATAAGACAAAAAAATTGGTTTGCTCCTCCATCCCACCCAATGAAGTATTAGGATTCTTTTCAATTAAATCGTAATCGAATCGTAGATTCCGCCGTGCCCACTCCTTCTCCTTGAATGGTTAGGTATGAATTCCACAATGGAGCTTCAAAAAAAATTCTCTCCGAGTTAATTTCTCAGTTTTATTAATCCATACGGTTCTTTATTTTTTATTATTGCCTTAAATCTATAGTTCTTGTTTGAAGTTACGAGCGTATTATATTCCTACGGGTTCGATAAACCTTAGTTCTTCACCGAGGGAAATTTGCCATTGTGCTACATTCAACCTTCCTCTGGGGGTTTTCCAACGCTACATCAACTAGCAACACCAGTCAACAACATCCTATTCAGTGCATCTACTGCAGTTATTTTAAATGGTGTTCCTGGTAAAACCATTCACTATATAGGGTGACCTATTGTCGACACTTTTATATGTGATTGCTGAAGTCTTTGTCTGGTACATCTCATGTAATGTGTATATATACACCCATGTACATCAATACAATCATTAGTGAGAGCTTCACAATCTATCTCACATGAGGGGACGTCACCTGCCCGCCCCATCGGCGGTTCATCAAGTCATCATCACCAAGAGTAACCAGTGCGAATGACTATACTTCATCTAAACAAGGATAGGCATAGGTATGACATGCGCTTAAAACAAGCATTAACCCAGTGGACCCAAGTTCATGATTACCATAGATCATGCTCTTTTCACATTAGTAAATCAAATGCTACAACAATGATCAGTCACTTGCTGTTACCAACAAAACTAGATAACTTCTAGAATTTGAGATCCAGGAGAAACCAGATGCTAAAAACAGGAATTAACTACCTACAAAAGCATTGGCTAAAATAGATAAGAGAATAAAAGTGATCGTACTGGAAAATCTTCAATGTACTCAATAAGAGCATATTTTGAACCCGCAATAATCCGAAACTGCAAAAAAATCGTTTTATGGTTTTGGGGAAAGAAAAAAAACCAGCCCTGATCAGACCCTAAAAGCGGCTCAAACCACTTTTTTTACGTTAAACAGAAAATCAAGCGCTCAATCCTGCATATACCCGTATGTGTGCCCAATTTTAGGTTTACCCCAATCATTGGTTTACCCTATACACATCGGTGCTTGGTGGGAGGGACATTTCACCAGCTTGGTCCCACCGCCATCTCAAGCCCTTTGTCGGTGCATCCTCCGTCCTCCCCTCACCATTGAAGCATCGCTGTGGACATCCCCATGTCTCCACCCATCTATTCTGCTGTTATGCAGCCAGAACAAAGCCCCCCCCCCCCCCCCCCCCACGCTGTCTACACTGCCTGTCTCTTCCGCCTCCGCTCCCAAGTACAAGTGGCAGCGCAAACACATCTTCACAGGGGCATAGGGTGACACAATTACATATTGTGGACTTTCTCCTGCATCAAGGCAATCATCAGATTGCTTCTGCATGTTCCTAGCTTCTCGGCGCCCAACATCTGTTGTCTCAGGGCCGATGAAGATGAAGAAGGTGGATTATCGCAAACCTTATCATCTTCCTTCTTCACCTCCAGTTCCGGCGACTGGGAGCCGCTTCTCGACCATCACTGACTATGGCGCCCACAACATGTTCAACGAATCACCCCACTCTTCGAATGTATGGCAAAATAGCTTACATCCTTAGTTTTTAGTTTTTGCATTGTGTATTATGAATATGCGTTCGTACCTCCCTCATATGTGAGAATGTTTGAGGAGGTCGAGTTCCATATTGATGATGTGCCATTAAGTTTGTTTCATCATGAATTTGGTGATGATATGATGATTTTTAACCTCTCAAACAAAAGAAAAATGGAAGATAAAAGAGAACCGTGAATTACATGAATGTTGAGGGCATTGTCTTGGTGAAGGCATGGGATGGCATGACGCTTAAAAAGAAATATTAGCAAAGGATTGAGGATTAGTTTCATGTGTTGATTCCGTAACCATTGCTCGCTCTTTGAGATTTCTCCAAGACTGATACGATGTCATCAAACAATATTTTAGCTAGTGGAGTGGTTGTTTGGAGCAAGTGAGGAATTCTTATTCAAGTCTTTGCACTATTGATGACTATGTGAGTATTTAGTTGTCTATGTCTCACTTGTCACTTTTTTTAATGTGTCCACTATAAATGTGCTCGGTCTTTTTTTTGCCAGTTTGTTAATATAGGATCCCATTGCACAAGAAAATATAAGCAAATGGCCACCTCCAAAGGCAAATAATGTGCTCCGACATTCTTGGAAATTGTTTTAAAATAATTAGAAGTGGAAGATGAGGGATAAAAAATCTCCTCCACCGAAGAAAGGGAGATCACATAGCCCGCCATCGACTTGGATAACGATGACAATGATGATGGTGAAGGTATGGTCCTGGTAAGAAACGTAGGGTAATAGGATGGAAGAGGGATGGGGAAGGAAAATTTGAAAAAGAAGGCCGAGGCCGGAAATATGAGGAAAAATATCAATGGGTTGATGAAGGCAAGAAAACAAATGGCAGATCAAGATTTGCAAATGAAGATGGAGTTGGTTGACAAGAAGAAGCAACAAGACAAGATGATAAGGTCGCAACAAGTCAAAGCAAATTACAAAAATAAGTTGATCGAGGAGAAGGTAAAGACAAACTTTGAGGATTGTCAAACTGAATGAGGCAAGAGATCATTACCGAGGATTAAAATATCGTGATGATGTATCTAAACTGAATGAATGAGAAAGCAAGGCCATATTGGGAAATTGGAAGGGGCAGACCTTCCAATCAAGAATGTGGGCTGCCGGGATGAGAGGGGAGGTTCAGCTAGTGGTGATGATGGCGACGACGGTGGTACCAATGGTTGTGATGGTAACGGTGGTGTTGCTTGATTCCTAGCACATTTTAGGATTCATACTTTTTGTCATGTTTCATTGCTATTTGTTCTATGATGGCCCATACTTTTGGCTGGAAAATATGGTCAAGTATTGTCTAATGTCTATAATTTTAAAAATATTAGTAATGTCGAGTAACAAAAATATTATCTAGTGTTGAGTACCACAAATATTATCTAATGTTTGTACTGAAAACAAGATAGATTTGTCAGAATCACAATATGAGGTTTTACAGTATGGTTTTTAGTGATCTATTCTGATGGAACCCGATCCATAATGAAAAGGGGGTTTTACTGTTTAAGGGCCACATTAGTTTTGTTGTGCCACTCACAAATAAATATTTATTTTCACGAGACTATGCAGGTTATTAGTACATTCTAAGTTGTACTATTTAATAGTTTTTCAAAATTATAAATGCTTTTGTTCATTGTTTCGAAATATAGATCGCTTGAGCTCCAGAGCCAAAAAGTGACCTTCACAAGAAGCAACTGCAGAAGAAATACATGCACTAAATGTACGTACCCTGATTTAAGCAGATGAAAAGGTGTTAAATCTAAGGAGGTGAAAAAGTAATTAAGGTTCTAACTGATCAACAAGGTACTGTACGGCAACAGAAAATGAGACACTTTTGTCCAAATGAGGGCAAAACTAGTTACAATCAAGATGCCCCAGGTAATATTATATCGGTAGTTATTGTATTTAGTAGCGGCTCTTTCGGAACAAAGGGATTTTGAAGAAAAAAATTATAAGACTGCAATTCCAAGGATAAATCTTAGCCCTACCCTTTGTACTGGACGCACGCAGAAATCACAGGATAATGATTTTCTACAAAGATTTTGTAGGCGAACAAATATTAGTAGAAGCTTCTAACCTTGTAAAAAATAATTCTTTGAAAGTCTCTATGATCTCTTTCTGTACAAAGATTTCCAAACCAATCTACAAATTAAAAGTAGTACATACATAGGTAACTGAAGGAAAAAATCACCATTTTGGAATAAATTATTCATATGGTGCAAATAAAATTAGTATTACGTCAGTCAAGTAAGAAAATCTTACTTCCCGGGCGACTTTACATATTTATTCATACAAAAATATTCATGTTGTGGTAAGAACTTGTTCATCTAGTGCAAAAACATATATAGTGTTTGTTCCCAGTGCTAAAAAGTTTGAAATCTCATTAGATCTTAGTATCTCAATGTTTTTCTGCATAGATAGAAAACTAATAAATTCTCCGACAACTCAGAATCAATAAAACATTATGTACAAATAACTCCCCAGTAGCAAATTTGTAGTCCATACATGAGTAGTAGAAAACTATACAATTAGGTCTAACAAACTTTAAAACCACAAGAGCGGAATGGAGAGCGAAGGTGGATAGAAAAAACACTTGCCTCTTTGATTTGCATGTTCTCAAATAGCATGAATAGGCAAAAAAAAGCATGATTGAAGTGGACTGTCATCTTAAATCCTATTGGATTAGAAAACAACATGAATTTGGATCAAAGAGTGTTTGACGCATAGGAAAAACAAAAGAATTTTAGCAAAAGATTTTAGTACATGAAAATTTTACTCAAAAGTTGAGTTCAAAACAATACTTAGGTAATTCCCTAAGGATTACAATCTTCCGAATCAAACAACCTAACTAGGAAGATTTATTAAGGATTGAAATCCTCAAGAGTATCGCTCATGTACTCTATTTGAATGACTAGTGCTCCATAGACCATGCATATTTTTACTCAACATTGTCTCTAATCACTATTGACTCTTTTTTTTTTTGGTAAGTGGGAAAAACATATGAGGAGAAATCTAAAGGATGCATTGCCATCGTTATGTTATGTTATGTGCTATCGTTATGTTATTGGTATGTGCCTTATGTGCTATCGTTGATGCATTGTCTATTGACTCTATATATTAACTTTATTTGACGTTTGCTGATTTAAACCTCACACATGTAGGAAGTTGTTGCAAATCCTACAAAGGATTACTAGTACATAGGAGTACGTAGCATTCATGTGAAGCTAGACAAACCAATTCAGCTACTGGCCAATAAGCTATCATGACACGTTAGTTGGCACGCAGCGCGCTAGCTAGCATGCTGGCTTTATCTTGCTACTACTCATAGAGCGATGCAGCACCCAAGAGATTTGAGACAGCCAAGGATCTTGCTTGACAGGCCAGATCTTGGTCGTCGTCGTGTATGCTTGAACGTGATTAATGCGTGTATTCATGTATAAAATGAATCTATATTCTCCTTTTTAGACAGGCGCAGCAGGAAATATTTGATCATTTGCAAGTGCATAGATTTCATGCTTTTCATCTATATATGAGCAACCAGAACTTAGAAGAAAAGCGAGGAAGAACGACTGATGCAATGATATATTTCCTGGATCAAGAAGCTACCGAGTACCGAGCCATAGATTTCGAAACCGAATAGTATCTCAAGAAGGAGATCCACAATACGAATTAATTAAGAGCCACACACGCATATTCATCAGAGCTCCAAAGAGTGGATCAAAACACAAGCAGTGGTAAACTTGTGGTGTTTGCATACACGCTTCACAGCAAAGGAACACAAATATAAGATATGATCAGAAAAATAAAGGATCAATATAGCACATAACATAACGTAGCATGACATACTTTAGCAATCAGCAGCAGCTATCGTCTTGACTCACATAAATAGATCACGCTAGAACGAACACACGGACGTCGATTCGGACCAAGTCGCTTGATTCCCCTTGGGCATGGCATGGCAGCGTACGAAGAAGAGGCGGCACAAGCTCTGGAGGAAGAAGAAGAAGAAGGAAAAGGAGGATAGAGAGAGGGATCCGGTGCAGCGATCTGATCGATGATGGCTTCTTGACTCACATGATGAGTACTAGAAGAACCCCAACAACCGAATCATCATCATGCACCATCTCACTCTCTCTCTAACACCTCACCCTCTGGTCTCTTCTATCTTCTCTCTCCTCCGCTTGATCCCTCGTACACCAGCACAGACCCTCTCTCTCCTCATGAATTATAGCTCCCCCGGCCTCTCCTCTTTGGAAGTAGGTGCTGGAGAAGAGAGGTGCTGGTGGTGATGATGGCGAAGGGCCCAAGCAGTTCGAGGCAGCATGATTGCTTCTTGGAAGTAGGGAGAGGAGGAGGACGAGAGGCTCCTCGCATCACATGGTGTGGAATGATGAAGGCCATCGACACAAGCCACACACGTCCTTTCTTGGTTACTTGGGCTTTTGATCTTCTTTCCAGGGGGTCTCCCTCCCCCTCTCTCTCCACTCTTCTCCCTTGATGTGATTGTGACGGTAGTGGATACCGGATGGTGGTGATGGGGTCTTGCTATAGTCTACAAGGTTTTAGGGCATTTTAAGGCCTGCCTTTTTTTTAGGGTTTTTGAGGCCTGGCTTTAGCTTGGCCTTTGGGAGTTGGGAGCAGATAAAAACAAAAACACAAAGACCAGAAACATATAGTACAAGCACGGGTATGGATGCATGACATTGCTATAGTCAAATTGCTAAGCTGTATTTGGATTACAACTAAAGAAGTTTGAAGGAAAACGTACATAAGTATGGCCTGAACAATTTGAATTTTTCAAATGTATAAAGATAAAAATAGGAATTAGCAAGGCAAAGTAACCATTTTCATTTTTTATGGAATCAACAACACTAGTTTAGTGGTAATGGGGAGAAAAAGAAGGGGTAGGTGGGAGTTTCCGTTGGTGGGTGATTTTCATTTCTCACATGCGTCTAATTAGGGTTGTTTGTTCGGGGACACGATTGTTATGATCACTGGTCGCCTCTCTGTATTTTGCAAGAACGCTAAAACGCGGGACTGGGAAAAACATAGAAATTTGACAAAAAATACATGACTACAAGTCATAGAATTAAAAAAATAGGAAAATCCAAAAAAAAAAGTCATTTCCGTGAAACACTCGAGTAGTATCTTGATCCTACTCAAATGAGTGTAAAGAAGAAGTTGGAGTTAAAGTTAAAGTTCCTACAAAACTCAGGCATATGAAATAATCCATAGAAATTTAGGTTGCACATTAATTTGATCCAAAGGAGGCCTATAGGGAAAATCCTTAGGACTGCGATCGAACGAAAACCGTTTGAAGCTAAATTCCTACAATCATGAGAGGGTCATATGCTTTATTGAAGACAAGTTTTGCTGTGTATAAGTAATCTTATATCAGCATGGATGTAGAATCGTAGATTTGATCTCACTATTTCACGATATTAGACCAGCCTGTAATAGTTTCGTCCATGTGGCAAAGGTGGCCTTTTTTGGCTGAACTTTGACAAAAGGATCAATTTTGTCAGTTTTCACCTAAAAACTTAGAGACAAAATCAACATGCTTGTGCAAATGACTGGTCGTCGATGACATGGCTTGCGTCCTGCGACATGCACCCTTCATCCCTTGTATTGTGGCCTTTTTTTTGCGGCGGTGTTAGGGCACTGGCACGTGTAATTCGTCCTAAATGGCCCTCTAACAAACTTTCAGTCACTAATGGCCACTTAGAAAACTTTCAACCAAATATGGCCCCTCCCCAAAATGTCATATGCTAAAATGTGTTTTTAACAGGTAGCCACGCCATTCATTTTGGCTAATATGAGGTTGCGAACTCAAAAACTGCTAAGTCATTTAAAATGGCATTTTCAATCTCAGATCCTCTTAGATTGTCAAAACGCCAACACGAATGGCATATTTCTATGCATGTAAAGTATCTTAGATGCTCTAAGATTGCAAAAACGTCAACGCAAATGGAGTATTCCGAATGACTTAGCCGATTTTTTTGCATTTTATAGCTCTAAAAACGCCAACGTGAAGGGCGTGTCTCACAGGTTCTGAGATTTAGATATTCTATTTAAAATGACGTTTTTAGGAAGGGGTCAGATTTGATTGTAAGTTTTCTAAAGACTAAAGGAATCATTAGTGGCTGAAAGTTTGCTAAGGGCATTTAGAACCAAAGATACCACTGGCACAGTGCTGTCTGTAGGTTCACGAAATAAACCAGCATCTTTGGGTGACGATGCAGAATCGTAGACAAAAAAGTACACACTGGCTCAAATGTCAACAAAAGAAGGGAAAAAAGGCTGTCAAACTCAGCTAGCATGTCCCTACACTGATGTTGATCCTTGATTTTACAGTGGCACCTGCATGTGCGCCTCACAGCTAAGCTGCTTCATCTACACATACATTTTCCGGAGGGCAATCGGATAGCTGTGACTGATTCGTACGCTCCAGACTTCAGACACACATGCATGGGCTGCGAGGTCCTCGATGGACCGGTCGAATCGAATTAGGAGCGAGTGTATCGTGTAGTGCATACGACCGATGCTTTGCCTACTAAGACCAACTCCAGCCGTTGGCCCCCCAGGTATCCGGCGAAGACTTTTTAGCCCGTTCGGCGCCCCCCAAACCTTGGGGAGGCCTCGGTTCCCACTCGCCCCTCAGCTTTCGGCCCTATAAGACTCTTTTTTTGAATTGACATGTTCCCGCTACATATCGGCGATCGCAAGTTCGGTGATCCAGCCACAATTCGGCGGTCAAGTTTGCATAGTTTTAGACAAAAAAAAACATAATTCGGTGATAAAAAGCGGCCAAATCGACGACGTCGACCTCAAATCGCCGGCTCGTCGTCCTCCACTTGCACCACGACGGAGGAGTCGGTCGATGGCGCAGCGATCGGCGGCGACGATGCCGGCGTGGTGACGGTGCTCGGCGTCGATTTCGTGGTGGAGCCTTCCGTTGGCGGAGTCGGGGTCATCGTCGGGGGTGGAGTCGGGGTCGGGGTCGGCGCTGGTATCTCGTTCAGGATGAGGTCGCGCTGGCTCATGTACCACGCCTTGACCTTGTCGTCCATGATCATCCCTGGGTCGGCGCTCATGAGGAACGCCAGATCGGTGTTCCTCTTCTTGGCCGCGACGTTGGTCTTGAGGAGCTCGATCTTCACGTCTTGTTTCTCCATCATCTGCGACCACCTCGCCTCGCACTTCTCCTCCCTCTTGACTGCGTGGGTCTTGGCGTCGGCGATGCACTTCTCGATTGACGTGTGCAGCCTTTCTGTAGCCAGTGCACTAGCCCTCGCCGCCTTCGCCTTCTTGTTCCCTTCTGGACGTCCATCCGAGGCTGTCGATCCCGGCGTGTTGGGGTTGAAGGGTTCTTTCCCCTTGCCGAGGTTCACACGAACCTCGGCCCACTTCTCGCACTTCTCGATCCTGGAGAAGACATGGAGGAACTTGAACTCGGCGTCTTTGCTGTCCTGCCGGTACATCTCGAACATCCGGACCATCTGCCGGCGTGCAACAAAAGGAAATGTCAGCCGAAGAAGAACGAACAGGCCATGGGCGACCGAGTCGGGGTTTACCTATCGCTCGACGTCGGCGCCGCTCTCCGGGCGAGCCATGACCTCCTCGACGATCCCGTGCCATTTGCTGCAGGCCGCCTGGACGACCGCCCAGTGGTTTGCCATCGCTTTCTCGCCGCGCTCCATGTAAATTCCTTTGAACTCGGGGTCGCAAAGCTTGCGCTCGTCGAACGATCTCTTCACCCTCGCCCAATAGTTCTCCGAGTTCTGATTTGCGCCGGTGATTGGGTCAATGCTCACCATCTTCCACGCTTCGGCGAGACACTCGTCTTCCTTGGCGGACCATTTGATGCGAGGCTCGGCTTTGTCGGCGGCCTTCTTCTTCTTCTTCTTCTTCTTCTTCTTCTTCTTCTTGTTCTTCCCCTTCTCCGCGGCGACAGGTTGTTCTTCCTCCTCCTCGTACTCGCCGTATTCTTCCTCCCCGGCGAACTCATCCCCAGCGAAGTCTCCCCCGGCGTCATCCTCTTCTTCTCCCCGGGCGTATGATGCCGCCGCCGCTGAGCCGGACGCGACGATGTCGTCCCTGCAGGCGTCCTGCGACTCCTGCGATTCGGGCATTTGGCCGAACACGTTGCGGGCGCCGTCGAACTCGACCGGGTTCACCGGAGGGAGGAACAGAGGGCCACGGTATGACATGGCCGGCGAGCCCCCGGTGCCGGCGCTGAGTGCGGAAGGGCCGCGGAATGTTATGTTGGGGTTGAATCCGCCATGCGGGTTGCCGTCTCCGTAGTCCAGCGAGTCCCCTCTCCAGTGGGGTGTGGCTGGCGACGCCGGCGAGAAGGCGGTGGGCGACGGCGAGAAGGGCGACGGTGACGGTGACGCCACACTTGATTGGCTTCCTCCTTGGGTTCCCCAAGCGCCGGGCGACAAATAGAGGCCGTGCGGCGTAAACAGTGGCGACGGCGTAGGAAAGAACGGTTTTCCGGCCGCCACCGCCGCCGCTCGTCGTGTCTCCTTGGCCTCCTCCGCCTCCTTGGCCTTCTTCCTCTCATCCCTTGCCTTGCGGTCGGCGGTGACCGTCTTCCTTCGTTCGACTTCGTTCGCCCACTCGGTGTTGCTCAAGCCGTCCGGCCGCCCCCTCCCCCTCCCCCTACCCCTCCCGGCGGAGGTCGCTCCCGCCCTCTTCGCCGGTGGTTCTTCGCCGGCGGCTCGTGGGCTGTTGAATTTCTTGGGCGCCATGGGAGGTGATTGCCGCGGGAAACGGCGGGAGCTACGGGATATGGAGAAGGAGAAATGGAGGGAAGCGAAACAAAAACGGCGGGAATCATGTTGTCTCGCCGACAGGGCTGGCCCGCGCGGCTTTTCCCTTGTGCCGGCGCCCCCAGGCCGCTGGGTTCGGCCTGGGTACGCCGGATAACTTTTGGGCCAAATCCGGCGAAAAACGAGACCCTGGGGGCGCGACTGGGAGGAAAATCGCCCGCCGGCGTCCAAAAAGCGGTCCTGGGGGGCCTCTTGGGGGGGCGGCTGGAGTTGCTCTAAATTTGGGGACAGATGCTCCCCAAAGCGAGAACAATCGATGGACACGACATCGCGGTCCTCTCACCTATAAATTCGGGGTGTCGCGAAAGCGTTTTGCTCATTTTTACCGTGCATGTGGCATTCTGATTAGGGCAACGCGCCGACCTAAACGGACCAGTTTTTATCCGTTTTTTATCCGTTTGGGTTGACAAATGGACAGTGTTCCGTCCCCGTCCACCTATTTTTTTTGCCACTGCATTCAACGGGCCGACCCATTTGGTCTGTCCCTGGTTTTTTAGACAATAGGTTTAATCCAAATTGAATAAATAACATAGTTATACAATCAA
Source organism: Puccinellia tenuiflora (assembly GCA_012064385.1). Lineage (NCBI taxonomy): Eukaryota > Viridiplantae > Streptophyta > Magnoliopsida > Poales > Poaceae > Puccinellia > Puccinellia tenuiflora. The sequence continues at coordinate 583,752 of QRDG01001508.1, forward strand.
ATCGAATAAATTATTCATCAAATAGTTTTACAACCAAATTGAATAAAACAAATAATTTTGTACAACAAAATTGATCAAGAATGTAACAACTAGGACTCTTGGTTCCCAAAATGATTCCACGTATGCTGAACCAAATCTTTTTGAAATTATTTGTGACCTATTTTATCACGCATCTCTCGATAAAAATCGATCCACCGATGTTCTCGATCCGAACTGTGGCACAACCGTCTCCCCGCCAAACTGCCAATCTTTATCATATATGTTATCATCACGCTCATCCTCCACAATCATGTTGTGCATGATCACACAACAACTCATCACCTCCCACATAGTATCGACGCTCCATGTTCTAGCAGGGTGCCGAACAATAGCCCAACGAGATTGGAGCACACCAAAAGCACGCTCCACATCCTTTCTACAACCCTCATGTTCCTTTGCAAATCGAGCCCCTGAACATTGGTTCTTGCCTTGCAACATGGTCGTTGACGACAAGTGTTGCGACCAAAACGTCGGCCTCATCGTCGGATGAGTTTGAGGAGGACGATGAACACAACACATTGTTATAGAAATATTCGTCCGCGTTATCCATGGTGATGATTCGTACCTTGGGCAAACGGCCGAACACCTCGTGGGCGACCTCGGTCCTGGTGGTGGAGACGGTCTCCTCCTGCCGCCCAAGTCCGTCCTAGTGGAGACGGTCTCCTCCGACCGGCGACGCTGATGATGTAGGAGGTGCTGGCGGGGGGCCTGTGGTCTAGGTGTGGCGGCGGGAGGCGGCGGAGACGACGATGGATGGCGTGGGGGTGGGGGACGGGCGAGATGGATTAGGGATAGGCAAGAGAAAGAGGACTGGGTCACTGGTACGCGAGCCGGGGGTGAAGTGGGGAGGACTTCGTGCGGCATCCAGATGCGTCCGTGCCGACGCAAACCCGGCTCAAATTTGGGCCGGAATATAATTGGGTCGCCACGGATGAAAAAACGGACATCGGTCTGTTGCGTCAGCGCGTTGGGCCGTGATCTTCACCCAAACGGATGGAAACAGAGCAAAACGGACCAAATGGGTCAGCGCGTTAGAGTTGCCCTTAATTTTGTTATGTGATCCGTGTCTTTTTTTAACAAGTTCCGTATCAATTTGTCAAGCGACTGAACAAGACACTTTCAACGGAGGGATAGAAACGGAACAAGTTATCCTTTTATTTTTACGGGAAGCAGAAGTTACATTGTGTATGTGAAGTTCAAAAGGTTTGAGCATCTCAAACCGGGCCCCATATTCCCTATAAATTCGGGCGGAACCGAACACCTCAAACCTAAGCCAAACTATCCGACACCCCTCATATCCAGCTTATTTGTGGGTCGGATTTGGGTCCGCTCGGACACGCCTAACACATCGGACTGACATGCCGGACCCACACACAACAGGGGCTAGGATGTCGCCACCGACAAGGATGATGGCAAGGCGGGCGAGGAGATGCCCCCCGCTGTCAACGACCATGAGGCAATGTAGATCGCACTACTATACGCACTTTGTATATACCAAATGCTATATGTCTATCACTTTGCATGAAGTTGCATGTATCTGAGGGCTAAAAATAATGGTTAGGGTTGCATGAGGGGGAAAATGGCGGGTACCTACCCGTAGACATATAAGGGGTAAAATTAAGCAAGTCCAGTTGAACAGTGGCGGATCTAGGGGGTGGACAGGGTGGTCCATGGACCACCCTGAGATTTCCACATATGCTATATACCATAGAAGAAAAAAATGCATTTTAACTAAAAAAAATGCATTTCTATGAACAATTCCACTGTAGGACCACCCTGACTTGTTGAGCTGGATCCGCTACTGCAGTTGAAGATGCTCTTAGCACGAACGGGGAGAATTCTAGCTTAACTACTGTATTGAAAATGCATGAGTGTGGATTCCATGTACCTTTCAAGGCCAAAGTGTGCCTAACAAAGCGGTATTTCTGCAGGCGCTCAGGTGCAGTCTTTTTAGAAGTTTTTTTTCGTCTCTTTTCCTGAATCCAAGATTCCAAAGCTTTCATGTCGGGGGGCAGGTAAAGCAATTGCGTACTCCATTGCGCTCGCAGGCTTGGCAGAAGGCGCGGCTTTGTCCTCTTGCAATGGGCAGGTAAAGCTGGATTTTGTAAGGTTGGAAAGGCGAAAGCCGTGCTCTTCGTTCTTCTTTTGCGATAGGTTCTGCCGTGATTCGCGTTAAAAAAGATGCGCTTGTGCAGATGCACTAGGTACAAGCTCACGGCTGTCCCGGCCAGGTTTTTAGTACGCGATTGTTTGACTACACGGGCCAGCACGCCAGACCCAAATCACGCCATGCCGGACAGGTCCAGCCTCGATGGTTATTTTGTCCTGGCGTTTGCTTGTCTGCAACTCTGCATCAAAACAGCTCCACCGTATATTTATATGGAAATTTTCCCTACATTGTTCATAGAATTAGGAATCGAGGTAATTTTTATTGAGTCTCTTATAAGTATCATGTCGGCAAGAGATTCTCTTGTGTGTTGTGACCAAAAATATTTTTTTCTGAATACAAAGATGTAAGAAAACATACAAAGACGAGTGCAAATACAGTCGTGTACTGAGAAGATACAACTGCCTATACCAACATACACAGAGAGCCCAATAAAGTAACTAAAGAACATAAATATCATTAAATAGAAGAAATAAATCAAGGTATTATGCATCTCTTCGATGCAGAGATCGGGCTAACTCCTCATTTCAAAAAAAATAAATATAAACATCTACAAAGGCATTTGCGCTTGCCAGGGTCGCCGGCCACCTTCATGCTGATCCGCTGCAGCTGAAGAAGCCATTGGAGAACAATGAAGACGACCATCATCCTAGGAACAAGAAAAACACCACGGCCCAGTGGCTTTACAAGCCGACCCGCAGTAGCCACTCGTCTATGAAGACAGGATCGAAGATTACATTGAGAGAACACAACCGGGAAAAAAATAGAAGCTTCTCAGTTTCCATATCTAAGGCCACATCTTCTCACTGCATACCTATATAAACCATAGTTTCCCCTCCGAGCTTATATGAAGAGCCTTCGTCAGCTCTGCATGAAGTCGAAGCGTGGGGAATCAACCGACTCCTAAAACAATCCACAAAATTTGATAAAGGACTTGTGGGATGAACCCTTCATCTGCATCTCGTTGGTAACGGACCTAGCACCATCAGAGCAGCGACATGGTGGTGTGGACTTATTCTGACACTAGAACATCGCCACCACCTCGCCAAGCCAAACTACAGAAAAGTAGGACCTTCTCGACTTCTCCTGCCCACAGCATGGAGCCAAGATCCGCCGCATCTCAAGTCCACGAGGGCCTCCGGTCCGGGGCAGACCGGCAAGCATGCCAGCAGGAGGGAAAACCTCTGAATTGCCTTCAAGGACTCTCATGGTGGCTAGGGTTTCCTTCTTTTGTTGGACTATGCCTTGTAAACCTTGGAATACTGATGATTGATGTCGTTCATATCCTGCATTTTTATTTCCTGAAGTTTTTGTATTAGTTCTATGGATCAAAAAGGCCCTAATTTCAAATACAAGGTGGGATATCTACGAGTTCTAGACCAAATGGGGACAGGCCGGTCTGGAAGATGTTCTGGAAAATCAAGGTACCATAGAAGGTTAAAATAAGCGCTTGGAAATTGCTTGTTGGAGGCCTACCAACGAGAGAGACAAAGCTAAGAAAACATATAGAGATAATTAGTATGTGCCAGCGGTGCGGATGTGAGGACGAGGATGGGTATCATGTCGTCATCGCATGCCCGAGATCTGCGGCTTTATGGGATGCGGTGAAGGAGGTCTGGACTATTCCTCTGAAGGAACATAACATAAACACGGGACATAAATGCCTTTTTGATTTACTAGTAACGCTGGCTGACAGAAGAAGAAAGAGTACGAGCACTAATGATTATTTGCAAGAATTGGCAGTGTCGAAATGACATAGTGCATTGTAATAAGGTAGCGCCAACTGAAGCATCCAGGATGTTTCTACAGAGCTACATTAATTCTTTGGAGCAGATTGATGCAAGAGACGGGAGAGACTTGATTAAAGGCAAAGCTGTTATGGGAGAAAATGGGAAGAAAAGTTACCGTGCAAGATGCGGGGGTTGCAAGCTGGCCAAAACCTCCGGATGGATGGTTGTCGGTCTCCGTCGACGGATCTTATGATGCATGTAATAATAATGCTGGGACGGCATCAATAATCCGCGACTCGAACGGAGACTTTGTATTAGCTTCATGCAACTATTACTCACATTGTAGGGAGGCTTTTGAGGTTGAGGTGTTGGCTGTCAGAGATGGCATACAAGCAGCGATGACTTATACGGCACAACCTCTTATAATCCAAACTGATTGCTCAAACCTTGCACCGGCGCTAAAGGAGAAAGGTCAGAACAAGTCCCACATAGTCCATCTAGTTAATGAAGTTAAGGAGAGTTTAAGGGGAGATAGGGAGTTTTTCATTGATGTAATCAAAAGAAAGAACAATAGGTTTGCAGATCGTCGAACTAATTTTTCGAGAGCGGAGCACCGGACCTACTTGATGCTCTGGTAGACCTTCTGGCTGCTGATCGTAATCATGTTATTGATTAATAAAACTCCAGTTCTAGCGTAAAAAAAAAAAGAGGCCCTAATGTGCTAAGTATATTTTTTTTGTTAAGATATATGACCGGACAAATCTAGAACTTGTAACTATTGGTAACAATATTGTGCCAACCTGATACACGGACAATCAGGTCGCTGGTTTTACTTTACCTGACAGACGGTTCTCAATATTAGCCCGTGAAACGAATGACCGGCGATCAGATAGTCTACGATCAGAGGCCGCACCTATTCGCTTCTAGTCGAATTCACAACCTGTGCAGTAGGAGCTCAGGCATCTGAGCGATCTGTCACTAGGACCAATAGGGTTCGGTGATGGTACCATTTGTCGCAGCATCTTACTTGTGCCACCAGTGAAAGCCTCCGTAAAACAGGACGAATGATAGGAAAAAACTAGAAAAGGGAGTTTGCTCAGTCACTTGGATTTTTTGCTGGGTTCGAGCAAACGCAACTAGTTTTTTTTTTCTGTAGCATTCTGGCTGCTGAGAACAGGATTCGAGCAAATGCACCATAGAGTTTCCGCCACATCTGACTTGGGTTATGGAAAAATTCATTGAACAGCATTCTTACATATACAAGATTTACATGTAGAAAGATAAGAATCCACTGCTGACAGAAACAATGTTCGTCTGTATCTCCACGGCATAGGAGGCTGAACTGGGACCTACATACAAAAGGAGGGTAAACAAAACAAGAGTTCAGTCGATGCATCACAAAGATACAATGTCAAATTTGCAAGATCATCACAACTATGGTGCACGGAATAGTTCCACACCTTGCCTATGTGCAGCTTCACTGTGCACGTCTACCAGACAAGTTTGTTCAAATACACGGATTGCACGGGTGGAGGTGGTGTAGTTCTTCTAGAAATATGTCTGTAGAGAGATTGTCCAGGATCCAGGCCCAGTTACTGAGATTCACCAGGGTGCAATCCACATTCTAATCTAATGGCTTCCAGGAGCTGTGGTGATATCACCTCCTTTTCTCCCTCGACTGCACTGTTTTCCGTGGAGCTTTTCTGGTTCATTTCTGCTCCCCAACCCCTGTACAAAATCACTTTGTTTGGTTCTCGCGACACTAGAACCGATCCAGTTGCCTCCTGTTTCCATTGGACGGCGAAGAAGCTCGGATTAGTCAGAGTACTTAGGATCTAGCTACACCCTGTTGTAGATTACAAACCTCTAGTTCCGATATCAGCTGTTGAACTGAAGTTCCATCCGCTCTGTTCTTAATATTCACAATAGCAAGAGGATGCTTTTTGAAGTGCGTTCGGATCGTTTTTGCAACTCCCGTGATGACATTATTCCTCCCTATGACAGGAACCCGATGATCACCATATTAATTTGAAGTTGGTAAACAATACAGGAGAAAAGAATAAGAAGATACCAATGGCAAGTACTGGTCGTTTCTTCATTTGCAGAGCTTGCTTTCTTAGCACAAGCCTTTCTCGATTTGTAAGTGGTGCAGCTCTGAAAGACAAGTGAGGAGTACATTTCTGATCCAATATTGGCTCATCCAGTGCCTGGAAAGGGCCAAGGGTTTTAACATCTTTGGAATCGCCTTCACTACCACTGTCTGAATGGCACGCTACAGGAAACCTCAGCCGTTTTTGCTGCAACAGCAATTCATCAGCATCAGCGGAGAACCAAAAAACAAATACTATTCGGTGGGCAGACAACACTAACAAACTCACATATTTGATCAAATTATCTGATGAAGCTGTGCTTGAACTCTCATTCAGGCATGGCCTTGAAGCCTCGGAGGAATCATCTTTAAACTCGTTGGAACATAATTTCTGCAAATACCGTGTGAAGTGTGCACATTAGTCCATCATAAATCATTGAAAAATCATCAAACTACAAAGTAGAGTTTTTCATAAGGAAGGGTGAGTATAGACCTGTGTATCATCCAACGGAACTCCAGACGTGGTTAAATTCAAGGTTCTATCTGTTCCCCCGGAAGTGCACTCCTCGCCCTCTAGCTCAAAACACTCAGGAGCAACTTCAGGCACTTCCTTGACCATGCATATTTACATAAATAGATATTCAGGCACACGGTGGGATATAAATATATAATACATTAATACTAGGCTGCAATGGAACCACATTTAAGTTAACAAAATATTTACTTCGTTCGTATCTTCTAATGTTCCACAGTTGTTGCTGAGATCACGCCTGCCTTTGTGTTCATGGCCTGAGTTCATCTGATTAAACAGAGTCACAGGATGACCCTCCATTTGCTCAAAAATTTCGTCAAAGTTGACAATCGAATTAAAAACTCACCATCTGACCCCTCAAGTAGTCGACGTTCTTTGATAGATTAAGCACGTGAAGCTTCAGGGACTAAAATAAACAAAGTATATTATTTCAAAATCTAAAAATAATCCCACGAGAAGACCATCACAAACAAATGCATTTAAGTTTCACCTTGTGACGCTGAAGCTCGACCGAACGCTTCAGAGCATCTTTCTTATTCAACAAAGATTTTGGCCTGAGAGTTGACGGCCTCTGGTAGTTCTTCCCTCGATACATTATAATTGCATGTCCTTTGCTCACTCTCTCCACTGCCACCAAAATACCACCACTCTCAGCTTCTAGAGTTCGAGCTGCATATTTAACATCTTCCATGCTGTGTTCTTTGCATATAAGCTTGACAAGTTCTCGATACTTCCAATGAAGGTGCATATTTTCAATTGTTCCATCAAAAACTCCTCTCCTTCCTGCAAGCCAATAAAAATAACAATATTAGAAGAGATAAAAAATTGTAAGATAGAAATGGATGAGGGCTTTTTATGGGAACCTCGCCCTAGCTACCTAGTGCACACCTTCTTTATAAGATCCCAGCAGTGCATGCTGTGTATCTACTCCATCACATTCTATTAACTATTAAGGACCACGATACCAGATTTGTCTTGAGAAATTGCAGACTATTATTATCGTTAACACAGGTTGTGCAAGTTGAGAGCAAATATTATTAATGGTCTTTTAATGTGAGCGAGGGTTGGGTCGTTATGCTGGATACTTCAACAAATGTAACAGTGGTGTCATGGTCTCATGGGTAGGTATTATGGTGGAGAATGAGAGGTTTTTCGAGATGGGTCGCATCAGATGACAGAACAACTTCAAATTTGCGCAATTCAAGGAACATAAAGCCACATAGGATTCATCCTGTTAACATGTGAACTGCAACCCTAAGACACTTGTAGGAAAATATCACACATATCTTTCAATCTAATTTCATATAAAATAATGTGCTCAGAACAGATGTGTGCAGTGTAATAGACAGTTGAGAAGAATATTCACCTAGCAACAGAAATGGTTTCATCTGCAAACCAACTTTCCTCAACATGTACCTCTCCTCTTCTGAGATGGCCTCTCTTGTTTCAGCTTTTGAAGGCTGAGATGCCTTTTCCAGCTCTTCAAGAAGTTTCTCAGCCTTCTCTTTCTCTGCTAGGGCCTGGAAAATATGTTTATATGTATTAGTGGTTAGATTTTTTAAATAATAAAAAATACATCAAAATTACCAAGAGATAGCAACTGTCAAATTTACTGAAAATATACCTGAGATAATCTGGTCTCCACACTATTGACAACTGTACTTAGAGACTCCATTCCATACTCTGTAACAGAAGTTTCCCCTCCACGCTTCTCTTCATGGCATTTGTGCCCATGTACTGAGGCATCACTTGCAATCTTCAGTTCGGAAGCATCGTGAGTAGGTATGTTTTCTTCAATTTCAAGCATGGGCTTGCTGATTGTGTAATCGTGCTTTCTGCGTTTCTCTATTGCGAGTGATACAGCTGGGGGGAGGAAATCTTTTCCTCTGTACAATACAATTGACTCGTTATCCCTTGATAAAAGAGTCCCACCGGTCAAGCCCTGCATAATTAAGAATGTAACAGCTGAACTTACAATTCTGATATGAGATGAAGATTATAGTGAATGGTGTCTTTGCAATGAAATTCAAGAGTATAGCAGAGAGAAGTAAAGCTGCAAGGTCTTCACAGGTTTTAACGAAGGACCGTAAGAACATTAGAAGCCGATCCCCATTGGTTTACATGTACTCTCTGACTAGATAACTTAGTACTGAAGTTAGATTTTTTTTTGGCTTCTTTAAGTAGTACGAGGACATGTGTGCTAGTTCATGAGTAATAGTAATAGACACTCATGTACAAATGCACTCCCTGCCTATCAATATCAAACTTTTAGATCATTGAGTAGATTGTGGTTAATGGTTATCATTCGAACACAACTAATAACAAATTAGGTGGGTCTATTTGTGGATTTTCCGGGGCTTGATCCCACGCCTCTTGGTAACTTGTCAGCTGACCTCTTAAGTTGATTACAATGATAATCAACTGCTCCCCATGGAAGATATCTTTTTCTATTTGTGGATAATAAACATGAACTTGTTAAGTTTTCCAAAGGAGTAGAGAAACGGCTAAATTTCAGCGCGTAGAAGTCCTAGGCTGTAGTAGTTTAACTTAAAAAAGATCAACGGAAGACTGTATGATCCACCACTACAGCTAGGGTATATGTAACATATATGTACAGGTAGACCAAAACAGCATGTCAATCCAGATTAGCAAGGGAGGCCTGGCCTCCTCTTTGAGCCTACATGTAGCAATTTTACCATCGAGGGACAGAAAGCTAGAGCATGATGCAACGCGAGATCGATTCGATAATCCATCATGGAGGACAAGTCTCAGATGTAGCGAAAGTAAGATCAAAGGAAGACCGAGATGTGATCCATCATGAGGGAGATACATTCAAAAAAGCTAGACAATCTTGAATGGTTGGACTTAGACCTTTCACGGCACCGTATTAGTTGGCAAATATGATGTCAAGGATGCATACAACTTCAATTACGATGGAACACGGACAAACATCTTACATCTTAATTGTGAGTAATTTCACAAGGTAAAGCTACAGCGCTATCATACTACTGTACTAATACAAAATAAGTGCCAAAGAACATGAAATGCAATATATATAACGTTTACTTACCTTAATCTCAAAAAAAAAACATCTACCTACCTTTAATTCCTCAGAGACGAGCTCAATATCAATGCACTGTGAAACTCTCTTCATCGCAATCTTTGCTACCTCACATCTTTCCCATAACTTGATCATGGATGCAGCCAATCCTTGAAGGTTACTGCTTCTTCCTAGACAGTAGAAAACAGGAACGTTCATAAAAGCAACATGCATCAAACATAATCAAAGATGATAGAAATTTACCAAAAATTACCAAGGGCATAGTGGTAAGGCAGGGGACGAGCTAGTCTCCTGAGGATAGTCATTTCTCTATCTGTTAGCTTGGGTGGTACACCTGAAGGAAGAAGACGGAAAGGCCTACGGAATCCAGGAACGATAGCTGGCAACAAATCAGCATCCACTGGAAGGGGATCATACCCCCACCAATCAGCAAATCGTGGACCCAGCCCATCTAATAATTTGTCACCTTCTTCTGCAACCTTAACCTCCCCGGGCAACTGTAACCGAAACTTATTCGGAGAACCAACACCAGTAACTAAGGTAGACCTAGCTGAAGGTTTGACCTTGCTAGGACGATCGACATTAGTGCTTATATGAAATCTTGCATGCTGTTTGTTTGCAGCTCCATCATTGTCTTCCACTGTTGGTCTAAGGCCTAAATTTACCTCCTGCCTGCGAACAACAGGCCCTTTAGAGGATATGGTGGGATGATTTGCATCTTTCTTTCTGACGACACTCTGCTCCACAGATACTTTATCATGATTCTCGTGCTCCTCTCCTATACACTTCTGTTCTCCATATATTCTACCAAAATTATCTCCCTCCTCATCACTATCATCTTCTGCGTGATCCTCAGTATCTTCTTCGCTTCTACATTGTTCCGCAGATGACATACCAAGATCTTTATCAGAACTGCTCTGCTCTGATGATTCATCCATCAGAGGATCATCCAAATTTCTTTGCTGGTCATGGAAATAAGGATACTCATAGTTGGTTCCTCTGTACAGTATGATGGTGCTTCCAGATCTCCAAATAACTAAGCCTCCAGTTTTCCTCTATAAGCAAAACAGGCAGATCATGAAACTGCAAGTTGAACAACATTGAGACGAAAATAGTCGGGTCCAACTATACAGCATTCCTCGTGTTGCAGATTTTTGTTTGCCAAATGGAATTACAAATGATTTCTATAATGCAAAAACATAACTACGAAGAAGCCATATGCATCAATTGATGCAGAGGCTGGGGGCACCCCGTTTCGAAAAGAAAAAAAAACATAACTACGAACTTATTTGAGCAGCATTTTGCCCCGACACTCTGCGCATTTCCCCTTGCTAAAAGTTTCACATGAAGAGTGTGCAATCATGTAAACACGCAGTATCTTATCCTATCACAGTGTGGAAAGGCAAATACTAACATACAGTGGCATTCAACATAATGTAGCACTCTTCTGCTCCAACACCCAAATTTTGACATCCAAAGTCAATGCATGCTCACATATACTACTGAATATACATGTGCACCGGCAGTAGCGGGCCAATCCTGACATTGAAACACAAAGCACGGTTCGACAGGGCAGTGCTCACCTCGAGGATCTCGTGGGTGCGCCTCATGTTCATGGCGGAGATGTCGTCGCACCTGATCTTCACGAGCTCCACGTTGCGCCATCGCTCGTGTATCCCGTTCACGATCCCCTCCGTGACGCCCGGCTTCCCCACCTTGAGCCTCTTACGCATCCGGATACCGACCCCCTGCAGCCGCCGCAGCTCGTCCCGGGGCAGCGTCAGCTCCGCCGCGGACGGCGGCGTCGGAGCCGCGACCGCATCCCTCCCGCGCCTCCGATTGCGCCGAGCTGTGTCCGCCTCGCCGTCGCCCGTGGCCCAGCTCGGGTCTAGCGTGGAGCCGACGCGGTGGCGAGGAAGCTGAGTCGGGGTGGGCACGAAGATCTCTCCGGGGGACGGGGCGCCCGCGCTCGGGGTCCGGGCCGGGGCTGGAGTGGGGGTCTCTGGGGATGTTTCGAGGTAGCCGAGACTGCGCAGCTTGTCGGAGATGCGGCGGAGCGCGGACTTGGCGAGGAGCTCCGGCTCTGAGGAGGCCGAGGCGCGGATGGGAGGGAGGCGGGAGTGAGGGTGGCGGGGTGTGGAGACGGCGACGGGGAGGGAGAGGAGGAGAGGGGAGGGGTGGGGGGAGAATTGGAGGAGCATTTGGGCGGGGCGGGGTGGGAGTTGGGAACCGGAGGGAGAAGAGGGGTTTAACTTAGCCGTGGGGCTGGAGGATAAGGCGTTGGGAGGTGGCAGAGAAGGAGGAGAGGGTCGCTGCTGATGTGTGCAGTGTGCTTATCAATTTGTCAATTTCTCTATATTTATCAACTTGTTCTCGGTTTATTTTTATTTTTTTCGACAAAAAAAAACATCTCCCGTTTTTCTACTGCTGTAGGGGTCCAGGGGGGAGAGATGTGGGGATCACACTTCACATTTGGGTGTCCGTTGCCACCTTGTGTTTTGATGGCCCGTCCATAGGAATCTCAACCGTATCCAACATTATATATACTCCATCCGATTCAAAAAAAGTGTCGTCCATTTAGTACAAAGTTTATACTAATTTAGTACAAAATAAATGACAATTTTTATGGATCGGAGGGAGTAGTAATTCTCAGTTTTCTCTCTTCTCTCGCCAACCCAGCACATTTGCCTCTTGCGATTTTTTTTTCCGCCACCACCACTTCATCTCACCCTTTTACCCCGCTCTCTTGCTCGCTCCATGGTGCTCTCGATCATCCCAAAATCCCACGCTACCCTCGTCGTCAGTTGTTTCGTGCTCGTCGTGCTCCCAGCATGTCGTCGATCGCTCCATACTTGCTGCCACCATACTCCTCTTGTTATCTTGTGCTTTGTGGTCGCTCTTGAACTGTGTCGCTCAGCCTAGCTCTATAGCACTCATGACCTGTCACTTGTCGCTCTATGCTCGTCGATGGTCACCCCGCACCCCACGTGTCGTTGTGCTCGTTGCAACCTCCGCCGACCGTGACACCCGCAACCCGTTCAAAAAATGTCGGGCTTAAGTCCTCCCTCGAGCTGACGTCATAGGAGCTCCCTGGACATGAGCATGGAGGGGGAACGACTCAACTTTGCCATTAAATCCTTGTTGGCAGAGGCACGAGCAGCCTTCGAGGCCAATATTATCGATATAGAGTCCACCATAGATGTTGCATCCTCGGAACAAGAAGAGTACGAGGTCCGCCAGGAGGAGATGGAAGAGGTTGTTTGTCGATGATGAAGAAGTCGAGGATCCAGAGGGAAGACATCGTCAAGTATGACGATGCCAGTTCTTCCGAGGGTACCATTCCGGGCGAGTACAAGGGAATAAGGCCGATATCGATAGTGATGTCATGCTGGAGTCGGGAGGAGCATTTGTCTTTGCTATCGTGCTTCCAGAAGAAGTACTCGTGTGGGCGGTTATCTATGAAATAAACTCAAAATTGTGTCATGGTGCTTGAATTGTTGTTTCAACTATGCCGTTTCATAATATGAAATTATAATTTCATCGTATTTTAATTGTGATTTGAGCTATGTATATTAAAAGTTTGAATTATTGTATGTGTGACAATATTTACAGGAGGTATCAGGGAAGGAGAGCTTGGAAGTTCAAGATCAAATCTGTATTTTTTTTATCCTCGGAAAACAATATGTTTGGTAGTGGGGAAGCAATTAGGTAGGAGTTTTTGCATCTAACAGGACACTCTCTAAAAAAAGTTGGATGAAACAATTCTAAGTTTAATGTCAACTTTGCTCAGAAGTACAGGACCTATACGACTCCTGCAGGCGTCCGAATTCAAATTCAGCATCTACATCTATACATGAATGTCTGGCATACGTGGGAGTCGTGCCTGAGACCCTCTCGTCTTTCCTCCTCTCGCGACCCGCGCCGCCCCCGCGGCGGCCGGGCCGCGCCGCCTCTCTCTTGTTCCCGGTCCCCTCCCTACTCCCTCCCTCCGCCGTCGCCGGTGGGCTGCGCCGGCCCTTGGCCGGACGGCGCCGGTGGCGGCGGAAAATCTTGCTTTTCCCCTCCAGGCTCGTGGCGGCGCGGGGCAGCCGTGGGCGTGGTGGTGTTGCTCAGCGGCGCTGGTCCGGCGTGGCGGCGGGGCTCCCTGGCGCAGCGACGGTGACGTTCGTGGTGGAGGCGCTCCCGTTGGTGGCAGGGGCGGCGGTGGTGGTGCTCCGGCCCTGTAGGCCCAGATCTAGGCCCTTTGGGCCCGATCTGGGTTAGGGCGGGCCTGCCTCGGTTTGCCTCCGGCTGGTCTGGTGCGGGGCTCGTGATGAAGATGACAGCAGTGACGCCACCCCTGCTGCTGCGTGGCGGTGGGAGCTTCACGGCCTGCCTAGGTCCGGCCGGGCTTTTGGGCTGATGAGGGTAGCGGCGGTGGCGGCCTACGTGCAGCAGCATGGCGGCGGGGACTTTACGAGCCTCCCGGGGCTCGGCCGGGCCTATTTGGCCTGGTGTGTCCCTACTGCCATGTCCGGTCGGCACCCGCCGATGGCGGTGGAGGACGTCCTCCAGGTGGCTGCGCTGCTGCCGCCCTCTGGCTCCAATGGCCCGGTTTGCTCTTGTCGTGACGTCCGGTCGGCTACCGTCTATGGCGGTGGAGGTTGTTCCCTCCCGCGTGGTTGTGCTACTGTCGGACCTTGTCTACAGCTGATTCGTCTCGGGCTGGCCGGCCTTGCTACGTTTGTCTTGGTGAGACGGCGATGATGCCTGCAAGACCGTGGTGGCGTCTGAGATAGACTAGGATTTTTTTTATAGTCCGTCTCGTATTTCAACTCGTAGCCTTCTTGCCCTCCAAATTTTATTCTCCATACATACCCAACGAAGATCAGATCATACAACATACAAAACATCAGGGATCTATATTATCTACACCTTTATCTTGTTCTTCTAAGTTCCTGTGGTCATCCTCTGCCCGCCTCACAACCTCTCCCTTTGTGCTCAACACATCATTGGCCGTCGGATTTAGCCTAGGAGCAATCTGGCTATCGGTTCGGGTTGGTGCGCCGGCAAATACTCTCCGTTGCGTCCTCCTTCGTTTTGAGGTATGTTGCACCCTTGTTGTGGTTGCCACTGGATCACACGTGGTGATACGCAAGCGACCCATAGCCACGGTCAGCTCCCGAACTAGTGTAGTAGGAGCGGCTATGGATCCCTGTCCTCGTCCCATATTCACAAATACACTCGGAACCACGCTGTAGGATTTCTTGACAGGCCGCCACTGCCGCATTTCACATTTTCCCAAAACCTCTTTCCAGTGAGTTTGATCATCTGGTTGGTACTTGAGTTCTATAGAGCTCAGGTTCTTGTGCTGAACAAGTGTTTCAACACGCTCTTTGGAAGAGGTCTTTCTTCTTCTTCCCCACTTTAGACGACCTGAAAACTGTTCAAGTACAGGGTTTTAACTTTCATGTATATATGTGTAAGGTATGCAAGAAACAACAGAATAATTTAAGTGTATAGCATAATTACATAGTAACACATATACCTTGCAGTGGTGCAATCCAATCTTCTCCAAATTAGGGGTGCTGTCAAGGATTCTCAGCAGCACTTGGGAGTTGAACGCTCCAACATCACAGCAGCGGAGAACCAATGTTGTCAGGTTTCGCAGCACCGGGAATTCTTGAGATTCCTGGTCCAGCAATGCCTGAAATACACGAACAACAGAATTAAATTATACAGTTATTGGATTATATATATCTAATTTGGATTGGGAAGGCGTACCTTGGTGGTGAACCCCGACAGTCGTAGGTTCCTGACATTGTATAATCGCGCCAGGAAGTTGCGCATGCATCTCAGGAACTCGAGCTTGTTCTTGTTAGGCCGTCGGTTCGGCCGGTCCCGATCGTATACACAGATCGACGCCTTGTCAAGCGACGGCAGCGGCTCGTGTCCCGGAGCAGTGATCTCCGGGTGGCGGCCGCCGGTGCCGCCGAACGGAACAAAGAGGATGAGGCAGGCGAGGCGAGGAGCCTTGATGGCCAACGTAACGGTAGAGGGATAGGACTCGTAGGGGTAGCTCATTCTGCACAAGACCGCGAGGAGCTTGAGCGTGGGCGAGTCGATGGTGCAGTAGAGCTGCTGGTGGTGGTGGCACCTGTCGATGCGCAGCTCCCGGAGGACCGGGCACAGCGCGCCGAGCCGCTCCCCGAAGCCGTATCCTAGCGTCACGCCGGAGAGCGTGAGCCTCGTCAGGCGGCAGCCGTTGGCGCGCAGGTTGCCGTGGCTCGGCGGCCACTCGGCGATGCTCCCGTTGTCGGCGACGTTGCATTGGACGTCGACGATGGCAGGGCGGCGCCTAAGGCCGCGGCGGAGCCACCTCTCGGAGCTCGCGCTGCTGACGTCGACCAGGTGCAGGCGGAACGCGTCCAGAGGCGCCGGCGCGGCGCCGGAGAAGGCCAGCATGCCGTCCGCGAAGTCCTCGAAGCGCCCGCGCTGCCGGGAGCCGGGCACGTGGCTGCCGGGGAACTGGCACTGGTCGATGTCCACGCAGGGCACGGAGCGCCACACGTGCCTCCACCGCCGCGACAGTACGCTCGTCTGCACGGCCTGCAGGGACAGGAGGAACGAGAGGATGAAGTGCAGGAGGCAGTCCGGCAGGTCGCTCAGCCGGTCCTTGGCCGCGTCGGGTCGTCGGACACGCTTGCGCGAGGGAAACGATGATTCCTCCGCCCTGCCCATGGCGGCTGCGTTTCGAGACGATGGAGGTACGGCTGTGTCTGCGCTCTCCACGCGTACGGGTCGTATCGTGTCTGGGAGGTTGAGCTTGTTCAACGAACAGCTTAGTCGGCGCCTATTTATGTACCGTTAAGTTCCGGCTCGTGAGATCGATGTGTCGGTCTCCGAATCCAAAGGAAAAAATATGTCTGTTTCCGACTCAGGTCAGTGGGTGTGCTCAGCATCCCGTGTATCGATCTGGTTACTCTTTTTGGGCAACTTACTTCTATCCGGTTACACTTCTTTGTTTGCCAACTTCGACCGTGTTACGAATACTCGATGGCTAGCTTCATTTGACCCTTTTTTTTAACATGAAAAGGTTTAATTCATCTAGTAGCAGCACTTTACAGAGAGGAGTGTGGAAGGGCTCACACTTAACATAGAGAAAACATCTCTACCAAGGCAAACAAAGACGTGTGTGAAGAAAGGCACCTAACAGCTAGAGTCCTATTCTGAATTTTGAGCGCTAGATGTGCTTGATGATGTGCCTTTACATTACAATTCCTGCTGATATGAGCATAGCAGCAAGGATTGGTCTAATGATCCAATGACCTGCTTCTTTGAAGATGGATGTCGTCGTTTCCGCCGACGCCAAGACAAAGCAATCTGTGAAGAGTTTTGGTTCTTGTACGTGAAGTGCATCAGCTAGCAGACCGTACGCCTCAGATTGGAGGAGAGAAGACGGTGGTGAAGATAGAGCTGAAACATGTAGTTGTTACCTCCAAATTGTATGATGATGCCTATTCATGCAGAAGATGATTTGACAATTCCTTCATTTTTTCCAAGCCGCACCATAGAAGATGACATTATCTGCAACCCAGTGGAACCAGCTGCTGGTCTATAGCGTGAGTGGAGTGTTGTTCTTGTTGTGGCGTTATATCGTCTAGCTTTGAGCCATGCATGATCGCATTAGCTACAGGAAACACATGTGACGGGTTACAAAATTTCCTACCAAACAAAGCATAGTTTTTTTTGCCCCAAGGACACCACAAGAATGTATATTTTTTTCGAAAAGGGGAACTATCCCAGACTCTGCATCGAAGAGATGCATACGGCCTGCTTTATTTCATTTATTCAACAAAAGCCGCCGAAAAGTCATACAACAATCATACAAACTGAAGCCACTAAACAAGGTGACATAGCACCACCTACCAGCACAATGACAGAATACAGACGGGGCCGTATGCCCCGGTCACAACTATCGTCGGCTCACCGGCTAAATCCAGAGATAGTGCCTTGTGCCCATGCTCCGGAAGTCGCCACCACCTTCTTCTGCGAACCCATCTCCAATGTGCAGATCGAAGCGAAGACCCTCACCAGTTCAGCCACCGACACCGCCATGGTGCCGGACAGCACCACCTCCCTGCACGCGTCCATCAACACGCGTACGACACCGAGGCCACAAGCAAGCAAAGGCTGAATTACTTGAGGAACTGAGTGATGGTTCGTAGCAATGAATGACCTCTGTTCTGATAACATGTGCATTTAATCCTCTAGGATACCACATCTGACACATTCTTCATCAATATGTTTAGAGAACTTACTGTGGAAAATATTGATCCCTAATATTTGTTGTTTTATTGCCGTGACCCTCGTGGGGTATATATAGGAGTACAAGGAGGGAGTAGACTTGGAGTACAAGGTCATGACTCTCAACCCTAGTCTATCTCTAACTCGTATCCTATACGTACTCTAACATCCCCCCTCAGTCGTAGAGGGAGTGAAGCGAACGCTTGCGACTGGATTTGAAGGTTTGCGCTTTCGTTGTTTCCTCCTCTCCGTCATCATCAACTGCATCTCTGATGCACTGGTCCGTCACCTAGGGAGGTGCCTGCCGTCCCCTTCTGGTGCCTTCCCTGTATCTCCTCTCTTCCCTCCCGCAGTCACAGCGGGAGTGTCGGGGACGCAAGTGACGACGCGGACGCTTTGATTGGAGTTGTTGCCGACGTGTTGTTGTAGACTTTGTCCTTGATGTCGATGTCGAGGTAGCCGATCATGATGTAGCCGTGGTCGAGGTAGTTGTGGTCGATGTAGTACTCGTCATAGTCGTGGAAGCCGCAATGCCGAAGGCGCAAAAAATTGCGCGGTTTTTATGACGGAGCTGCAATCGTGTTTTTTTGGACGTTTTGCACCTTGTGGAGGTACCGTCGAGGCCGACGTTTTGCACCTTGAGAGGTACCATCGGGAGGCGTCTTGCGGATGTCAGAGGACGCGGTCGTAGGTGAGTCCACCAGTTTTGCCAAGACTGGAGGATGCCCACCGCACACATCGGTTTTGCCAAGACCATGTGCGCCAGTTGTAGGGGCTATCACAATAGTGATGCCGGTTTGTCGATGCAGTCTTAGCCGTCTGACGCGGTCAATGTCGTCGTCGGAGTCGTGGCGTCTTGCAGTAGTACTGTCAGAGGACGCGTGTCCAGCCTTGTGGACGTTGTTGTTATAGCGGCGGCGGCGATGTGTTGACGAGATTGTTGATGAATGTAACGCCCCGACCCCGGAATTATACAGAGAGGCTATGTAAACAACACAAACATCAATGTATAAAACAAAGATCGAGACTTGTGGAACAGAACTGGCACAAAGCATGACTCTACGACACAAAACATTTATATAGCAACTCATATAACGAGAAGAATACAAATATTACAAGCAAAAGGATCACAGATCCAACAATTCAACAAGCGGAAGCGGGTAGTGTTGTCTAACAACAAGAAGCAAATATATGGCCTAAGAGGCCTACAAATAAACATCACCCAAGCCAGCTTGTTCCACGGTCCCAAGCTGCCACCTGGGAACCCCAGACTAGTAGTCGACGTCAACGAAGAAACCACCTAACTGCTCGGTGTCGTCCTCCTCTGAAATACAAATACATAAAGGCAGCAAAGAGAGACTGAGTACGATGTACTCGCAAGTTTAGTAGGGCGATATAGGCCCAATGACTGACGGAGGCTCTAAAGCTTTATATGTATTTCTTTTGCATAAAGCTAAATTTTCATAAACCGAAACATAAATGACACAAGGCATTCGTCTACTCAGAATATTTTTATAAACGGGGTAAGAGAGTAAACATTTGTCAACTTTGGTTCTCATCGAACCCTTTTGTAACCAACCACTCTCATCTCCACCAAGGCACCCCCTCGAATCACCCTCGAGGAAGTGAACCCTTATCACACGTTGATTATGCAACCTTTAGCTGCCATATCAATTAGGTTAAAATTCTCTATGATCTTATCGTCTATTCCCAAGTCGTCCATAACCGCGGACACGGCTTTTCGAAAAGATTAACCCTGCAGGGGTGTACTAATTTACCCATCGGTACCGTCCGGCTCACCTAGTTGGCCCTCTTCCGGGGAAGGCCGGCGAACGGGCGCGGTTAGACCTTTACATTGCATGAGGCTTACTCAAGGACCATCAGTGTGCGGAAGGACAGGATCAGCGCTCTCAGCGCCCTGCCCCGCGGCCACATTCCTAAACACCACCATCCTCGTTTCTTTTCCACCCACACAACTCACGCGCAAATGGAATAGCAAACTAGAGGACCCTTGACAAGCCCCTCACAACTTATTCGGTCAAAGGGGGTTCCATATGCCCCCACCTCCGGAAGCACGCTCAGTCTTGGTTCAAGAGGTAAAGAACTCGCACCTAGGGGCTAGAGTGAGGCAAAACACCATCCCCGATGGCAACTCACCCAAGCCATCTTAGCATTTTAATTAAGCATCACATTTATCCACCACGCCCGAATCATTCCATCAACATCAATAATTTATGGAATTAACAACGGACATAAAGCATTACTTAAGCATGGCTAAGCATAGCTAAGCATATGAATACAAACATTTTATCTTTATCTCGGCCAACACTTCAACCCTAGGTTTCATAGGTAGGGATACATGTGATTGGCTCGGGGAAGAACATGCATTCATAGGATATTCTAATATTTACCAAAAGAGACATTTGAACCGTATGCAATATTATGGTGGATAAAATAAGTTTATCAAAACATAGGATGCTAGATGCCAAGAAGGTTAGGTTATCTCTTGCCTTGCTGCCCGGTAGTGAAGCACTGATCGTCGGGGTAGTTAGAGAGACCCTCGACTCCGGAATCTATCGATACCCAAAAGAAAGTACAAAACACACATAAATCACACGAACTCAAAATGCAATGCTCAATCACATGATGACATGTCCAATTGATGCAACCATATTATTATATAAATTAAAAGCAAATTTAAATGAGGAGCCAAATAATTAGGGCAATTATTTGGAACCAACCCCATATTTAGCTTAGTGACCACATTCTTCATAAATTATCAAATTATTATGGAAGTGGCTTAAATATGCATGAACATGACATGAAAGGATAGGTTTCGTTCTTCCGATCATTTCGATAATTTATTTGTAAATTTCGGAGTACCGATGAAGAATTAGCAACTTAAATAAATAATTGAATTTAATTCATTTAACCAATTTAGGGATAACATCAAATAAATATTTGTGGTCATGACATGGTATTAGCATGGGTTACTAGCAATTGACAAGCTGATCGAATTGATATTTTATTTACAAATTTTGGACAACTATAGAATAAGTTATGGATTTCTCAAATTAGGCATTATTCAACCTATTTTGGGAAATCCTAAATAACCAAAAGAAAATAATTCCAAAGGAAGGTTACAATGATCCCAAGGGGTAGAGTTTGTTTTACCGAACATTTTGAAATTTGATTCGTCTAAATTGAAGCATTTTTCAATTAATTGTGAATTAATTAAATCTGTTTCAAAAATTAAAAGGGAAGGAAAATTTCCCTGTCAGGCCGGCCAGGCCGGTGCAGGCCGGCCATTATGACCGGGCCCCAGCCCGAGAGGCCCCGGCCACTGGGCCGGCCAATATGGCCGGGCCACGGCCCGAGAAGCCCCGGCCACGGAGCCGGCCAGGCCGGGGGGGGCAGGCCGGGCGCGTTGTGGCGCGCGTGCTGGTGACGCCGACGGCCACCGGCGGTGCCTCCGGCTAAACGGCGGCGAGAGAGGGAAAAGGGGCGAGGGAGAGGGCCAAGAAGAAGAGGAGCTCACCAGGGACACTCGTGCGGGGTCGGAGGGTGAGGGAAATGGCCGGCACTCGCCGGAATCGGTCCGAGCGGCCGGCGGCAAGATGGACGATGTCGAGGACGCTAGCGACGATTAGAGCGTCCCCGGCTCGATTCCGGGCACCAGGAGTGAGAGGAGGATGCGGTGAAGCGTCCGGCCTAAGCCGATTAGCTCGGGGCGGCTCCAATCGACGGTGGTACGGCGGATTGCGGCGGCGGTGCGTGCTTGGCGGCAGCGTCGGTCGTGGGACAAGTCGAGGACACAAACGTCGGTCCCGGGCTTCCCGGCCCGATTCGTAGCTCGAGGATGAAGAGGACGGCGAGGCAAGCCTGATGGTGGCGTCGTTTTGCCTCGGGGCGGCCGGTGTCGACGGCGAGGCGCGAGGAAGCTGCGGCGGAGGACGTCGGTCGCGGGGGCAGACCAGGGTTCGGTCTCGATCTAGAAAAACGGGGGCAGGGGATGGGGAGAGAGAGAGGGGGCAGTTGGGCGTCCTCAACAGGGTCTTTGATCCCCAGGGAGCTGCGGCCGGCGGCATGGTCCTCGGCCACCTCGGCGTCATGGCGCCAGTGCCAGGGAGCAGCACAGTGAGAGAGAGGGAAGAGGAGAGAGGCTGACAGGGAGGGCCCCCTGTCAGATTTTTAAACATTTTTCCTTTTCTTTTTCTGTTTCTTTAAAACCAGTAGGATTTTAGGTATTTTATTGAGCCACTTAAACATTTTTAGAAATTATGAAAATATTTATGTAGCCTCTCCATAACATGTATTAACTCCACAAAAATTGGGAAGCAAAATAAAAAGTTTTGGTCATGATTTGTTCACAGGGTTGAAAGAAGGCATTTTTGAGATCTTCCAAAATTCATTTAATTGGAGTATTTAGGCATCTCCAAAAATATTGAAAATATTCATGGAGACCCTCACAATATACTGGAGCTCCCATGATTTTAGTTTGAATTTTTGGAAAGCATAACTTGGTTCCAAAAATAGGAATTGAATTAAGCCAACTTGAGCTCTCATGTCATTTCTTATTTAACAAAAATTGGAAAGTGAGAAAATGTTATACAAGGCAAAGATGGAACTTCCTAAACAAATTGGAAGTTCATTTAGTTGGTTTCCAAGTTGGGCATTTTCATTGGTTGGATGTTGGGAAGTTTGGGCTTCCCATTTCAATTGTTTCCAAGTGAAAGGTAGAAATGGCAAAAATGCATATGAATGCTATGATGCAAACATGGAAACAAAAGTGGAAAAATTCTTCGTATTTTTCGTTACCAAGTTTGGGCTGTTACAACTCTACCCCCCTTACAGGAATCTCGTCCCGAGATTCTAGGCTTGAGTGAAGAAGGCGGGGTATTCCTGACGAAGGCTAGTTTCTCGCTCCCAGGTGGCTTCTTCCTCGGAATGGTTGGACCATTGAACTTTGAGGAACTTGATGGACTTGTTGCGGGTTTTCCTCTCCGCTTCATCCAAGATACGGATAGGATGCTCGCGATAGGTCAAGTCCTCCTGGATGTCTAATGCCTCATGATCAACCCCACGGATGGGATCCTTGAAGCACCGGCGGAGTTGGGAAACATGGAACACATCATGAACATCCGGGAAGTTGGAGGGTAGCTCAAGTTGATAGGAGAGATCTCCTCGCTTGGCTAGGACGGTGAAAGGGCCAACATAGCGAGGTGCCAACTTGCCCTTGATTCCGAAGCGACGAACGCCTCGGAGAGGAGAGACTCGAAGATAGGCCTTGTCACCGATTTCATAGTGGACCTCTTGGTGGTGCTTGTCATAATAGCTCTTCTGACGGGATTGAGCAGCCTTGAGATTATCCCGAATGACACGGACCTTCTCTTCGGCTTCATTGATCACATCAGGACCGAAGAGTGACCTCTCCCCGGTTTCAGACCAATTGAGAGGAGTCCGGCATTTTCTCCCATAAAGAACCTCAAAGGGAGCCATTTGCAAACTGGCTTGATAGCTATTGTTGTAGGAGAACTCGGCGAGAGGGAGGTACTTTTCCCAACCCTTGCCGAAAGAGATGACACAAGCCCGAAGCATATCCTCAAGAACTTGATTTACTCTTTCAGTTTGACCGTCGGTTTGAGGATGATAGGCGGTGCTGAAGTTGAGACGGGTTCCGAGAGCCTCTTGGAAGCTTTGCCAAAATTTGGACACAAACAGGCTTCCACGGTCTGAAATGATCCTCAAGGGAACCCCGTGCAATGGAACAATCCGGGCCATATATAGGTCGGCAAGTTGGCTTGCTCGAATATCATCGCGGACCGGAAGGAAATGGGCAACTTTTGACAGCCGGTCGATGATGACCCAAATAGCATTGTTGCCCTTTTGTGACCTTGGAAAACCGGTGATGAAATCCATACCAATTTCATCCCATTTCCACTCAGGAACGGCTATGGGGCGGAGGGTACCAGCCGGCCTCTGATGTTCAGCTTTCACCTGGCGACAGACATCACATTCGGCAACATATTTGGCAATCTCCCGCTTCATACGGGTCCACCAGAATTTGGGACGGAGGTCTTGGTACATCTTGGTGCTACCGGGATGGATGGATATGGGAGACTCATGTGCCTCTTGGAGAATTAACCCCTTGGTATTTCCACTCTTGGGCACCACAAGGCGGCCTTCGAAGTAGACAACACCGGAGTCATCGATAGAGAAACACTTGGCCTTTCCACTTGCGACATTCTCCTTAATCTTTAGGATGCCTGCATCATTTATTTGGGCGGCCTTGATTTCATCCTCGAGAGTGGATTTGATCTCGAGGTTAGCTAGAAAACCGGAGGCACAATCTCCAGATTCAATTTAGCAAATTCCTCATGGAGAGCAGGTTGGGCCTTTTCAACCATCAAGGTGTTGCAATAGGCCTTGCGACTCAAAGCATCGCCACCACATTGGCCTTGCCGGGTTGATAGTTGAGGGTCACATCATAGTCTTTTATCAATTCCAGCCATCTCCTCTGCCTCAGGTTCAGATCGGCTGGGTGAAGAGATATTTTAGACTTTGGTGGTCGGAAGTAGATCTCACAACGGTTGCCCAAGAGATAGGGCCTCCATTGCTTCAGAGCATGTACCACGGCGGCAAGCTCTAAATCATGAGTTGGATAATTTTGCTCGTGTGGCTTGAGCTGACGGGAAGCATAAGCGACCACATGGCCCTCTTGCATCAAGACACATCCCAAGCCTTGGAAAGATGCATCGCAATAGACGACAAAGTCCTTGGCGGTATCGGGAAGGACAAGTACCGGAGTGGTAGTGAGCTTGACCTTGAGGGTTTGGAAACTCTCTTCAGCCTTGTCTGACCACACAAATGGCTTGCCTTTCTTGAGGAGTTCAGTCAATGCCTTTGCTATTTTGGAGAAGCCCTCAATAAATCGACGGTAATAACCCGCCAATCCAAGGAAGCTTCGGATATCTTTGACGGATTTGGGAGTTGGCCAATCCAGGATTGCCTGAATCTTGTCGGGTATCACCGCTACTCCGGCAGCTGACACCACATGACCGAGAAAGATGAGCTCCTTCAGCCAAAACTCACATTTAGAGAACTTGGCATATAGACGGTGATCTCGAAGCTTGGTCAGGACAAGTCGAAGATGTTCAGCATGTTCGTCTTCGGTCTTGGAGTACACAAGGATGTCATCGATGTAGATGATGACGAACTTGTCGAGGTACTCATGGAAGATGGAGTTCATCAGCCTCATGAATGTAGCCGGAGCATTTGTGAGGCCAAAGGACATGACGGTATATTCATATAGCCCATAGCGGGTAGTGAAGGCCGTCTTCGGAATATCCTCCTTTCGGATTTTTATTTGATGGTAACCTGACCTCAGATCCATCTTGGAGAATACCGTTGCTCCAGCTAGTTGATCGAACAAGTCGGTTATTCGAGGAATTGGATACTTGTTCTTGATGGTCACCGCATTGAGAGGGCGGTAGTCAACGACCAGACGAGGAACATTTGTATCCCTCTTCTTGACAAAGATGACCGGGCAGCCCCAAGGTGAGCTACTCGGTCGGATGAATTCTTTTTCCAGTAGTTCATCCAATTGCTTCTTCAGCTCAGCTAGCTCTTCCGTTGGCATACGGTAGGGCGTTTTGGAAACTGGGGCGGTTCCCGGAACCAGCTCAATCACAAACTCCACGTTGCGATCAGGTGGCATGCCGGGCAATTCCTCCGGAAAGACATCGGGGAAATCACACACCACCCCACTTCATGAAATTCAGGCGGGGTGACACCTTCCATGAAATACAGACTGATCTCTGGGGAAAAAGGGGTAACAGCAGATGGAGCTGCGGATGAAGGGGACCAATAGCGCACTTCCCCATAATACGGATGGATCACTGAGACAGTCTTGGCAGCACAGTCCAGGTTGGCCTGATACTTGACTAACCAGTCCATGCCCAGAATAACATCCAGACCCTCTGACTTCAGGGCTATCAACTGGAATGGAAAAGGGGTGGAGCCTATGGAAACCTGCACTTCAGGAGTGATCCATTTGGTTTGCCATCGGGAACCAGGTGTTTTAACCACTAGCGGGGGATCCATCATCACAAACGGTATTTGATGGTTGTGTGCATATGATATGGATATGAACGAATGCGAAGCTCCAGAATCAAATAATACTGAAGCTGGATACGTGTTGATTCGAAGCGTACCCATGAGAACTCCGGGGTCCTCCTCAATGCCTTCAGCCGAGACGTGGTTCAGACGACCACGGCTGACGGTGGTAGCCTTGGCGGCTGGGGTAGAGGGTGCTGGTGCAGGTGTCGAGGTAGCTGGTGCCTTCTGGGGACACTCCCTGGAGTAGTGCCCCGGCTGGCCACAAGCGAAACACGTGAGCCCCGGTGGTGCAGGTAGTCGAGGGCGAAAACCGCCTCCAGACGCACCCAAGGTCGAAGTAGCTGGGCGAGGCGGAGGTGGCAGGTACCCGGTGGGCTTCGGCGCGAAGGGCGCCTTTGGCACGCGCTGAAAGGCACGAAAACCTTTCGCTTCTTGCCCCCGATGAGGAGGAGCTCTGGTGGTCGGTGGAAACGGGCCTCTTAGAAGCCTCTAGCTCCTTCCTACCTTGCTCCATGGTGAGAGCCTGGTTGTAGAGCTCTTGGTAGGAGGTGAACTTGAAGGGCAGGAGCTCGTATCGAAGGCGAGGTGCGAGCCCCTTGCGGAAGAGGTATTGCTTGTCCTCATCATTCGTCACGTCCCGAGGGGCGTAACGGGAGAGGTGGTTGAACTCCCGTCCATAGGACTGGACGTCCATGCGTCCCTGGGTTAGGTCCAGGAACTCCCGCCTCTTGAGCTCGAGGATGGGCTTGGGGATGTACGCCGCACGAAGGCGGTGCGGAACTCCTCCCAAGTGACAACATGGCCCGCGGCAACCATTGCCACGTGGCTCTCCCACCAGGAGCCGGCGGCTCCTTCCAGTAGGTAGGTGGCGAAGTTGACATGTTCTGCCGCCGGAACGTGAAGAGCGGCAAACTTGCGCTCGATCGCCCGAAGCCAATCGTCCGCATCAAGCGGCTCCTTAGCTTCGGAGAATGTAGGAGGTTGGGACCGCAGGAACTGGTTAAGAGTGGTGCAGTCCGTGTTCCTCCTGGCCCCTTGCTGGACCAGCTGCTCGAGCAACCGCTCATTGCGCAGACGGTTTTGCTCGATAGCCATCATCACCTCCGCCATTGTGGGTGGCGGCGGTGGATCAGGGCTGCTATGTTCCCCACGACGGGTAGGAGCCATTCTGAAGAATTGGAACAACGACAAGTTAGTAACCAATTCTGACAGTTAAGATAGATCATTGGTTGCTCCCAAATATAGATATTTAAGAAGCAATAAACACCAAAGACAGATTTTAGGCAACCACGGTGACATCACGTCATCGTGGCGATATCAAACGGATTTAACGGACTCGAGGCATAACTGGACGGTAAGAACCCCAACCCCGAGAACCTAAACATCGACACCAAGCACAAAACAAATAGAGGTAAGAATCAGAGTAGAGCGAGTTGGATGAGAAGCAAAAAGAATCCTAAGAAGGTTTTCACAACTCATTTTTAGGTTGAAAAATAATTTTCACTAGACTCGACATCGACCAAAAGAAAGGGTTTCCTACAGGCAGTCCTGCTCTGATACCAACTTGTAACGCCCCGACCCCGGAATTATACAGAGAGGCTATGTAAACAACACAAACATTAATGTATAAAACAAAGATCGAGACTTGTGGAACAGAACTGGCACAAAGCATGACTCTACGACACAAAACATTTATATAGCAACTCATATAACGAGAAGAATACAAATATTACAAGCAAAAGGATCACAGATCCAACAATTCAACAAGCGGAAGCGAGTAGTGTTGTCTAACAACAAGAAGCAAATATATGGCCTAAGAGGCCTACAAATAAACATCACCCAAGCCAGCTTGTTCCACGGTCCCAAGCTGCCACCTGGGAACCCCAGACTAGTAGTCGACGTCCACGAAGAACCCACCTAACTGCTCGGTGTCGTCCTCCTCTGAAATACAAATACATAAAGGCAGCAAAGAGAGACTGAGTACGATGTACTCGCAAGTTTAGTAGGGCGATATAGGCCCAATGACTGACGGAGGCTCTAAAGCTTTATATGTATTTCTTTTGCATAAAGCTAAATTTTCATAAACCGAAACATAAGTGACACAAGGCATTCGTCTACTCAGAATATTTTTATAAACGGGGTAAGAGAGTAAACATTTGTCAACTTTGGTTCTCATCGAACCCTTTTGTAACCAACCACTCTCATCTCCACCAAGGCACCCCCTCGAATCACCCTCGAGGAAGTGAACCCTTATCACACGTTGATTATGCAACCTTTAGCTGCCATATCAATTAGGTTAAGATTCTCTATGATCTTATCGTCTATTCCCAAGTCGTCCATAACCGCGGACACGGCTTTTCGAAAAGATTAACCCTGCAGGGGTGTACTAATTTACCCATCGGTACCGTCCGGCTCACCTAGTTGGCCCTCTTCCGGGGAAGGCCGGCGAACGGGCGCGGTTAGACCTTTACATTGCATGAGGCTTACTCAAGGACCATCAGTGTGCGGAAGGACAGGATCAGCGCTCTCAGCGCCCTGCCCCGCGGCCACATTCCTAAACACCACCATCCTCGTTTCTTTTCCACCCACACAACTCACGCGTAAATGGAATAGCAAACTAGAGGACCCTTGACAAGCCCCTCACAACTTATTCGGTCAAAGGGGGTTCCATATGCCCCCACCTCCGGAAGCACGCTCAGTCTTGGTTCAAGAGGTAAAGAACTCGCACCTAGGGGCTAGAGTGAGGCAAAACACCATCCCCGATGGCCACTCACCCAAGCCATCTTAGCATTTTAATTAAGCATCACATTTATCCACCACGCCCGAATCATTCCATCAACATCAATAATTTATGGAATTAACAACGGACATAAAGCATTACTTAAGCATGGCTAAGCATAGCTAAGCATATGAATACAAACATTTTATCTTTATCTCGGCCAACACTTCAACCCTAGGTTTCATAGGTAGGGATACATGTGATTGGCTCGGGAAGATCATGCATTAATAGGACAGTCTAATATTTACCGAAAGGACATTTGAACCGTATGCAATATTATGGTGGATAAAATAAGTTTATCAAAACATAGGATGCTAGATGCCAAGAAGGTTAGGTTATCTCTTGCCTTGCTGCCCGGTAGTGAAGCACTGCTCGTCGGGGTAGGTAGAGAGACCCTCGACTCCGGAATCTATCGATACCCAAAAGAAAGTACAAAACACACATAAATCACACGAACTCAAAATGCAATGCTCAATCACATGATGACATGTCCAATTGATGCAACCATATTATTATATAAATTAAAAGCAAATTTAAATGAGGAGCCAAATAATTAGGGCAATTATTTGGAACCAACCCCATATTTAGCTTAGTGACCACATTCTTCATAAATTATCAAATTATTATGGAAGTGGCTTAAATATGCATGAACATGACATGAAAGGATAGGTTTCGTTCTTCCGATCATTTCGATAATTTATTTGTAAATTTCGGAGTACCGATGAAGAATTAGCAACTTAAATAAATAATTGAATTTAATTCATTTAACCAATTTAGGGATAACATCAAATAAATATTTGTGGTCATGACATGGTATTAGCATGGGTTACTAGCAATTGACAAGCTGATCGAATTGATATTTTATTTACAAATTTTGGACAACTATAGAATAAGTTATGGATTTCTCAAATTAGGCATTATTCAACCTATTTTGGGAAATCCTAAATAACCAAAAGAAAATAATTCCAAAGGAAGGTTACAATGATCTCAAGGGGTAGAGTTTGTTTTACCGAACAATTTGAAATTTGATTCGTCTAAATTGAAGCATTTTTCAATTAATTGTGAATTAATTAAATCTGTTTCAAAAATTAAAAGGGAAGGAAAATTTCCCTGTCAGGCCGGCCAGGCCGGTGCAGGCCGGCCATTATGACCGGGCCCCAGCCCGAGAGGCCCCGGCCACTGGGCCGGCCCATATGGCCGGGCCACGGCCCGAGAGGCCCCGGCCACGGAGCCGGCCAGGCCGGGGGGGCAGGCCGGGCGCGTTGTGGCGCGCGTGCTGGTGACGCCGACGGCCACCGGCGGTGCCTCCGGCTAAACGGCGGCGAGAGAGGGAAAAGGGGCGAGGGAGAGGGCCAAGAAGAAGAGGAGCTCACCAGGGACACTCGTGCGGGGTCGGAGGGTGAGGGAAATGGCCGGCACTCGCCGGAATCGGTCCGAGCGGCCGGCGGCAAGATGGACGATGTCGAGGACGCTAGCGACGATTAGAGCGTCCCCGGCTCGATTCCGGGCACCAGGAGTGAGAGGAGGAAGCGGTGAAGCGTCCGGCCTAAGCCGATTAGCTCGGGGCGGCTCCAATCGACGGTGGTGCGGCGGATTGCGGCGGCGGTGCGTGCTTGGCGGCAGCGTCGGTCGTGGGACAAGTCGAGGACACAAACGTCGGTCCCGGGCTTCCCGGCCCGATTCGTAGCTCGAGGATGAAGAGGACGGCGAGGCAAGCCTGATGGTGGCGTCGTTTTGCCTCGGGGCGGCCGGTGTCGACGGCGAGGCGCGAGGAAGCTGCGGCGGAGGACGTCGGTCGCGGGGGCAGACCAGGGTTCGGTCTCGATCTAGAAAAACGGGGGCAGGGGATGGGGAGAGAGAGAGGGGGCAGTTGGGCGTCCTCAACAGGGTCTTTGATCCCCAGGGAGCTGCGGCCGGCGGCATGGCCCTCGGCCACCTCGGCGTCATGGCGCCAGTGCCAGGGAGCAGCACAGTGAGAGAGAGGGAAGAGGAGAGAGGCTGACAGGGAGGGCCCCCTGTCAGATTTTTAAACATTTTTCCTTTTCTTTTTCTGTTTCTTTAAAACCAGTAGGATTTTAGGTATTTTATTGAGCCACTTAAACATTTTTAGAAATTATGAAAATATTTATGTAGCCTCTCCATAACATGTATTAACTCCACAAAAATTTGGGAAGCAAAATAAAAAGTTTTGGTCATGATTTGTTCACAGGGTTGAAAGAAGGCATTTTTGAGATCTTCCAAAATTCATTTAATTGGAGTATTTAGGCATCTCCAAAAATATTGAAAATATTCATGGAGACCCTCACAAATATACTGGAGCTTCCCATGATTTTAGTTTGAATTTTTGGAAAGCATAACTTGGTTCCAAAAATAGGAATTGAATTAAGCCAACTTGAGCTCTCATGTCATTTCTTATTTAACAAAAATTGGAAAGTGAGAAAATGTTATACAAGGCAAAGAGGGAACTTCCTAAACAATTTGGAAGTTCATTTAGTTGGTTTCCAAGTTGGGCATTTTCATTGGTTGGATGTTGGGAAGTTTGGGCTTCCCATTTCAATTGTTTCCAAGTGAAAGGTAGAAATGGCAAAAATGCATATGAATGCTATGATGCAAACATGGAAACAAAAGTGGAAAAATTCTTCGTATTTTTCGTTACCAAGTTTGGGCTGTTACAATGAAGACCACGTTGATGTAGACCTTGGCGATGATGTGTTCGGAGATGAAGTAGTAGGCGTGTAGTCATCCGTCGCTTGGAGGCGTCCCTCTGGGCGACGTTGTTGTAGATGCCTTGTTGTCGGAGAAGTCGATGAAGAATTTTGCATCTCTTTCCACACCGGCCTGACGTGTGGATGTTGCATGTCGATGTCGCTTCTCGTAGATGTACTCGACGATGAACTTGGCTCGTAGCCGAGCGTAGTCGTACAGCTGGATGCAGTTGTTCGGCTTGATGTAGTCCTGATCGATGCAGTGCAGATCTTGACGATGGAGACGTGTGGGAAGTCGCCCTCCCGTGGTCGATGCCGGTGTTTGAAGCGGAGCGATCTTGGCGGTTGCGGCGTACGTAGAGTTGATGCAAACGTAGGAGACGACATGCATGCATCTACTAGTACGTGCGTGAGATCTGCGGTTGAATACCTGTATCTCTTCGTGTCTTTAGTGCATGGATGCATGCGGCCAGGAGTTTGCATGCACGCTGGAGCCTGCGGGCCTGATGCGTGGCGTGTGTGGCAGCTTCTAGTGTCGACGTAGATGACACCTTGATGAAAAACGGCGGCGACACAGCGGCTCCTGGAGGCGAGTAGTGATGGCGCTGGCTTGGAGACGCGTAGCCGAGCCCTGAAGAAGTCGCCCGATGCGTGGCTCAGATCGATCTGTTCCGTGCGCCGCCGTGTACGTATCATAGCTTCGAGATATGGCGTCGGACGAATTTTGCGCTGATCTCACGGGGGATTTTGAGGATCGTGAAAAGTAGGGATTTATTTGGCTAAACTGGAGCTAATCTACGGAATAGAAAACTGAATCTAAAGAACCGACTAGATCTTTGATCTAGATCGGGTGCCGCGTCCCCGAGGAGAAGAGATTGGTCTCCCCGGGGGCGGCGCGCTGCGGAAGGAGTTTAGAACCCTAGGATCGGCGTCGTGAGACTAACCGCTCTGATACCATGTGGAAATTATTGATCCCTAATATTTGTTGTTTTATTGCCGTGACCCTCATGGGGTATATATAGGAGTACAAGGAGGGGTAGACTTGGAGTACAAGGTCATGACTCTCAACCCTAGTCTATCTCTAACTCGTATCCTATACGTACTCTAACACTTGCTTCCTCTCTTACCTATTGGAAGAGCACTTCTAAGGAGCCTCCAAGCAAAAGTTTGTACTCTTTGCGCTATAATCTTTTCTATCCAAACCTGATTAAGAACATCAACAATATGCGGAGGGACCACTTTTGGTCTCTGGTTTGCGGGCAGAGTAATAAGGTTATAAAAACAATGCTTGTAAGCACCTTTTGAACATCATTCACCTGTTGTAGTTAGTTGCCAAATCAAAACATCATGTCAAGAAGCATTAACAATAGGTTTGAGGAGTGAACAAAGGTTTTACTAAATTTACATTCCAAGTTTTATGGTTGGGAACCCAAAGATCTCTCACTACAACTGGATAAGCAAAAGGAGGTTGCTAGATAATCAGATTATCGTAAATATTGTTCCATTGAGAGAACCAAGATGAACTCCAAGTGCCTGCCTTTCAAACCTCCCACTTCAGGCTATGGGGGTATACCTGTTGGGGGACGGGGTACACCAAACCATGGACAAACATCAGGCTCGATTCTTCTTGGAAGGGAATGACACGAATCGTAAGTACCATTGGGTCGATGGGTGGCGGTATGCAAACCCAAAGCCTTGGGGGGACTGGGGATTCTCATGAACATTTCTTCTTGCCAAATGGATTTGGAAACTGTATGCGGGAGAGGAGGGCCTGTGGGCCGACATCCTTCGGAACAAGTACCTGAGAACCAAGGACCTATTGGTGGACTCCCATAGACAAGGTTCCTAAATCTGGAGGGCGGTACAAAAGATCAAATCAGTGTTCAGCTTGGGAGCTAAACACCAGGTGCATAATGGCGCCTCCACGAGATTCTGGCTTGACTGGTGGGTTTGTCCGAGCACCCTTAGGGACTGATACCTGGCGTTGTTTGCCATCACAGCTGGGTCGGAGGTCGCCATCGCCCAAGCACACCACCAGGACGGATGGCACATTCCTTTCCGCCGTGCGCTTGGGAATCAAGAGTGGAATGAGTGGTACTACCTCATGCACGAGATTGCGGAGACAAATCTATCGATGGATCCTGACCGCATCCTATGGACACTGGAACCTTCGAGGAGGTTCTCAGTTTGATCATTGTACCAGAAATTTTTCAAGGTACGCCGAGGAAGCACTATGGAGATATATGGCGAATTGCGATTCCTCTCAATATCCGGGTGTTCTTATGGCAACTAGTTTGAAAGAGGCTTCCAACTAGGGCCAACATTGTTCATAGGCACGGACCCTCGTCGGGTATGTGTTCCCTATGTGGTGAGTACGAGGATACGAACCACATTTTCTTCACATGTCCTCTCGCCAAGTTCATTTGGAGTGCAGTTAGGGAACTGCTACACTGCGCATGGAACCCCTCATGCTTTGTCGACCTCTACAGATTGTTAAACACCACTAGGGGTCAAACTAGAACGATTGAAGCTAATGATGCGTCGCTCTATGTTGGACTTTGTGGACCACCAGGAACAAGTTCATAATAGAGCGAACGTTTCCTTCACAGCCGGCGGGTGGCATGTACAAACTTGCGATGTCCCTGCAGGTGTGGAAGCCAGTGGCTAGGAGACAAGACCATGACGCATTGGAGCTGACGATTGGCAGGATATGTTCACTCTACATTGATCATGCTTAGGGAGACATGATCTCCTCACCCTGCCGTTATCCTTACTTGTCTATAGGTCATGACCTTGAGGTGGTTTGTACCTTTTCCCTTAGGGAGACTCTTATATTCGTAGCATGCGTGCTACCCTATGCTCATAAGTACGGATTTTACCCGATGCTACCTTTGTATGAACTATGCTGGTGTTGGCTCATTAATTTAAAGCCGGGCTCGCCTTGAACCTTCCGTCTAACTCCAAATTGAACTGCTACTATCAACAACTAGATAAAATGAGGCTAAAATTAAAAGAGGTCTCACCTTGAAAACTGTTGTCCCGAAGGCAGATTTTGGTACATTTAGCTTTTCCTCCAAATGGATGGGCCACTGTGATACTTTGACTTGAGGATGAGGGCAAGATGATCATGTGTTTCTTTTGCTAACCTTCAGGTCGTCGAGAGTATCATGATTTGGTTAATAGCCTGCAAGTTTCTAACTATTGGAGTATATTCCCTAGAGTCGGACTTGGCAAGGTTGACTCCATGTGTATATGTAAGAAGGTAATATAGTCCTTGAACTATATATCTTAATGTATTACTGAATACGTGATTTGGTTGTGAAACTACATTGTAATAAGATACTTGTTCTAAATGTCCTGAGTTGATGGAGTTATGTGGACACTTAACTCTGTCTCATGTGTTATAAGTCGGTAGATGACCCGGTTCCACTTGTCATGGGTGTAGAGATGTTGACTCGACACACGGTCTCGACCAAATGAGTACGACAAGTCGGACTGACCCACTATGAGATGCAACAAGTTGTTATAGTCATTTGCCAGTCTCATCAATGTGTATGACATCCTTAGATATGAGGTCTTCATATGGTTTGAGTCGTGAATCGACAGTCTTAGGTTCTTTCAAATGCTATATGTAAAAGGATATATAGTTAGAAAGGTGGAGTTTGGGCCGACTCATGAAGCGAACTAAGAGACTTAGTTGACCAAGACGGAATTTGCCCCTCCGATTTGGAGATATGTTCTTTGGGCCTACTCGACTGACTTGATTCAGAAAGCATAACCATGCGACTCGATTAAGAGTTAGTCGAGTAGAATTAAGTGTTGATCCAGTTAATCAAGGACACAAGTCGAGTAGAGACTCAAGCTTTAAAAGATGACAAACTCTCACCCATAGCTCTGACAAGGTACATCATGAGGCAAAGGAAATTGTCATACAGACATTGGACATGTAAAGTCGGATCGTTCGGGAATCAACATGCTTTGCTAGAAGCAACTACTGACTATCCGCTTAAGACCGATGAATCATGGGAGTGTGCCGGCTGAAGGATTGGTGACTCGGAGTCATGAGGGGAAGTCAGAGGACTAGCTCTTGATGTGTCCGACAGAACATAAACACGGAGGTTCACACACTTAAGGGAATTGGAGCCGGCTGGAAAGAGTGACAATTGAAGTAGTGCGACTGAGTTGGACTCGAGCCGGCATGGGACGTAAATGTATAATGCTAGAGTTTGCTAGCTGGGCCACAAGTGTTAGGGGCCAAGTAGACCCAAGATCCAGTCCACCACCCATCTATATATAGGAGGTGGTGGAGGGAGAGACAATTGAGTGCAAGCAAAGCCGCATTAGTGTGGCACTCCAAATTCTCCACCGCGTCGTCCCATCTCATTGACCCGAGCTTAGCAGCTCACCATTGGGAGATCCACCTTGTACGCGTGTACAACCCAAAGCGGCGCCGTAGTTGTCGTTATAGCGATTAACTTAGATTTGAATTTGTCGTAAACAAAGTTTTCAGTTGTAGATCTATCTTTTGTGAGAATGATAAGAGGATATCCCAAATTTAGGACGGAGAAGATTCATTTGATATATTTCTTAACATGCAGAACGGCATTTTTTTTAAAGGAACACAGGTGCATTCCATTAAATTAACAAGCTGGACCGATGCCAGCAACCATGTCTTTTACAAATTCTGGGAAGGGGTCTAGCCAAACTTGGTGTTTACCCCGTTCCAAACTCACACCAAACGCTGCTAAACAATGAGCAGCTACATTACAGGTTCTTGGACACACATCAATTTTACAACTCTGGAATGAAAGCTCGATTACAAACTTCATCTCTCTTATCAGGACACCTACCATTGAGTTATCATACATACTGCTGGTCATCGCCTGCTTCAGAGCCATTGCATCGGTCTCCAAGATGACCTTTTGACAACCCATTCTGACTGCCTCTTGCACCACATAGAACATTGCTGCAGTTTCAGCATGAAAAGGATCAGAAACAAATTCCAGATTCCCTGCTCCCGCCACTAGTGCTACACCTCGTTCATTTTTAATGGTAAAACCCCATCCGCCAGAACAAGATGTTTGTTAAAGGCCCCATTGGTATTTATTTTCAAAAAATCTGCAGGGGAAGGAGTCCAAACCTGTTGCTTATTCCGCTTATGTTCTTTTTGTTTCTTCATCATATTGTGGTACTCAGTCAGGTGGGACTGAAGAGAAAACAAAATCTCATGAATGCTTCTTGTATTGCTTCCCCGATTGGCCTTGTTCCTCTCAGACCACCATAACCACAGCAGAACACATGTCTTCATACATGTCTCCTCATCACACTGAAAGATTTCATTCATTACAGATTGAGCATTGGGGCAGTCAACAAGGAGTTGTCGTGGTTCCTCCATTTGGGCTGCTCTCCATAGTGCTTTGACTGATTTACATTTTAGAAAACAGTGCCCTCCATCTTCATCAAATCTGTAGCATATTGGACATCTTGTGTCCAGATCTATTCCCCGTCTCCTTAATTTCATCCTGAGTGGGAGGCTGTTATTTGTGAGTCGCCATAAAAAGTGTAAAATTTTAGTCGGTAATGGTAAAGCCCATAGTCTTTTCCATAGTAAATCTATGATTCTCTTCGGCCATGATGATGTAGACGCTAAACTCTTTTCTAGATTTCTTGCTTGGCTATTTACAACTACATGATATGCAGATTTAACTGAAAAAATCCCTTTTTTATCAAAATGCCAAGCTATGACGTCTACCGCACCTTCTTGAATTGGGATTTGAAGGATTTCTTGAGCATCTTCTTCATTGAAAGTTTGCTGAATGAGTTGCGCATCCCATGAATAGGTCACTGGATCAATTAATTCTGAAACTTTGGACGCTAGATGATTACCTCTCCTAGATGTGACCATTCTTGAGCTTGGAAGCCAAGGATCTGTCCAAATATTGATACTTTCCCCATCTCCGACTCTCCATACAACTCCATTTTTTAATACTGGGACCCCTTTTAAGATGCTTCTCCAGCAATATGAAATCCCGTCCTTTGCTACAGCTTTCAGAAGACTTTGATCCGGAAAGTATTTTGCAGCTAGTACTTTTGCGCACAAAGATGAAGGATTCTTAAGAATTATCCATGCCTGTCTTGCTAACATGGCAAGATTAAAAGAATGTAAATCTCTGAATCCCAATCCCCCATCTTTCTTTGGCTTTGCCATTTTCTCCCAGCTTATCCAATGAATTTTGTTCTCTTTGTCCATATGGCTCCACCAGTATCTCCCTATCATTGAGCTGATATCGTCGCATAGGGATTTGGTAAGATCAAAACAGGCCATAGCATAAACCGATATTGCTTGTGCTACAGCTTTTATCAGAATTTCCTTTCCAGCCTTGGAGAGCATCTTCTCCTTCCATCCCTGCAACTTGTTCCAGATCTTCTCCTTCAAATACTGAAAGGCCTTGGTTTTTGATTTACCAATATAGACCGGCAAACCCAAATATTTTCCCGAAAATCCTTCCTTGGATATGCCTAATCGGTTTAGGACTTCCCTTTTATCTCCAACACTTGTGTTCTTGCTGAATAGAATGGCTGATTTATCTTTGTTTATAGCCTGCCCTGAGCATGCTTCATACACACGGAGAATTCTATTCACTTCTTGTACACTTTTTGCATTTGCTTCAATAAGGAGTAGTGAATCATCTGCAAATAATAGATGACTTATACTTGGTGCAGAATTGCAAATTTGTATTCCTTTTAACCTACCATTTAATTCAGCTTCATGCAGCATGGCCGAGAACCCTTCAGCACAGAAAAGAAATAGATATGGGGATAGAGGGTCACCTTGGCGTAGTCCTCGCTCTGGTATGACTGTATCAGTTGCATCACCATTCACCTTTATCTAGTATCTAACAGTGGTGACACACTTCATAATCAATTCAATCCAGTTTCTTTCGAAGCCCATTCTTAACATCATTTCTTGAAGGAATTTCCATTCGACTCGATCATATGCTTTACTCATGTCGAGTTTGATTGCTGCATATACTTTCTTTCCGTTTCTTTTCCTCTGCAAAAAGTGTGTCAATTCATAGGCTAAAAGAATATTATCGGAGATCATTCGCCCTGGGACGAAAGCACTCTGATTTGCGGATATTATTTCAGGAAGAATTATTTTTAGCCTATTTGTGATTACCTTTGAGATCAATTTGTAGACGACATTGCAGAGGCTTATGGGCCGCAGATGTTTCAAGCTTTCCGGGGCTGCGGTTTTTGGGATCAAGACAATCATCGTGTTGTTCCAACCTTCTGGCATTTGACCTCCCCTGAGTACATTCAGAACTTCTTTTGTGACCTGACTCCCCACAGTTTTCCAAAATCGTTTGAAAAATACTGCCGACATTCCATCAGGTCCTGGAGCTTTCAGGTCCCAAAGCATTTTTTACTTCTTCTTCTGTGTACTCTGCACATAGGATTTCATTCATTTGTTGTGTCACTTTCAGCTGAACTGCACGAAGCACTTGATCATTGTTCTGCTCACCCACTGATGAAAATATGTTGAAAAAATAATTGGCTATGTGCTCCTTCAACTGATCTGCACTATTTACCCATGTCCCATCTTCATTCTTTAACCTTTTAATGGTATTTTTCCTTTTTCTCTCTGATGCAAAAGCATGAAAATGGGGTGTATTTTTATCACCAGAACGGAGGCATTTCACGTGCACCCTTTGCCTCCATAGTGTATGTTGTTGTTCCAGCCTATTCAGCTTATCTTGTAAGAAGTGTTCGCGATTTACTCTTGCTTGATCTATTTCCCCTTTCCTTGTTTCTTCCAGTTCTTGTTTCAATCGCTTAATTCTTTTCTGCAGATCTCCGAGTATATTTTCATCCCATTCTTTTAGTTCTCTGGCCACATTTTGAAGCCCTTGTGACACATCGCCTCCACTTCGGAGGTTTGAAACATCCCAGGCATTTTTCACAATGGCTTCACAGTTCTCCTCCTCTAGCCATTTTGCCTCAAATCTGAATGAATTTCTGCCATCTATTCCACTAGGCATTCTTTGGGATCCTTCCATGAGTATGGTGACCGGTCTATGATTTGAGTGCCTTTGGTCACCGTTGATAACTTTATAAGCTGGAAACCGTGCACACCACTCTCTAGAGCCCACTGCCCGGTCTAGTCTCTCTTTTATATAATGGTTTGCCTCATGACTATTATTGCGCCATGTGAATTTATCTCCCGAGAAACCCAAATCACGCAGTCCACAATCAGTCCACAATCACGTAGTCTCTCTTTTATATAATGGTTTTAGAACGGCATTTTTACTAAATACTATACCAGGTTTGCTCTAATTCGGAACTTGTCGTGAGTGTTGGTGTCATTGTTTTAATATGTGAGATATGGATTTTGCTTCATGTACATTAGCTTTGCCACAAACTATTAAATCATATGCAAACATCAAGAGATACCGGACAAGTAGTTGTTCTGAAATGCATCATGTAACGCCAATGCGAATTTACTTACCGCAAAGATAAAAAGTGTTGGGTACAAGGGACATTCTTGTCTAATGTCTTTACCACTTTTGTAGCGAGCAAAAAATTTCAATTAATGACAACTGAGAAAGTCGGCGAAGAGACGCAAGTATGGATAGGATTTATAAAATGACCGGTAGCGTGCGGCCTTCTCCGACGACAACTTGATGGGTACGGTGTGATCATGTTCGATGATTTATGAAGGAGGCGTGTTGGGTGCTTCTCGGACGTAGGTACTTTTTTTTATCTTTTTTATTTGCTTTTTAATAGGGTTAGCTCACCACTTTGTATCGTTTTAGCCGTGTTACTTTATTTATTTATAAAGCGGAACTGGGGACGAAATCGTCACTAAGAGTATAAAGAATTCCGAAGTAATAAAAATAATATGCAGTGTTCCTAGACCGAAAAGCAGCGAAATTCCACTTGAATTACGAGTTAATCATTTTCCGTAATCCCCTTTCCGAAAAAAACATTTTTGGTAATTCGTTTTTCTGGAATAACCGTGGCCATTTTACGTCTGCTTCCAGTTCAACCGTTTGATTCGACGACGAGCCTCCCAATCGTGCGGCCGTGGCCTTCGCCGACGCGCGCATTTAATTCGCAGAAGAAGCCAGACAATAAACATCACGAAATAAAATAGAATTCGGGAGAATAAAATACAAAAACCGAAAAGCTCAAAAAGAAAAAGAAAAAAGGCCCTGCGTCTACGCATCGAACCCCCTCCTCGGCTCCTCTCCCCACTCCCGTCTCAAGCGCCGGTAAACTTCGCCACGCCCCAATCTCCATTCACCACAAACCCTAACCGCGCCATCTCGCGCCGCCCCGTCACGCCCCGCGCCACCGCCCTTCGAGCGCTCCGGCGGAATCCATCCTCTTCGCGGGCGCGGCGGCGATGGCATCCTCGGCCAAAGTCACCATCACCCTCGGCCGCAGCGGTCAGGTGAGCCGTCGCCTCCGACCTCCGCGCTCTAATACCCGCCGGATTGCGCTGTGCTTTTCATTCCTCGTTTTAGATTTGCTTGTAGCGTCGTCGTTACCTGTTGGGTTGATTAGAACATGATCGGATGCCCAAATCGTAGCGTCTAGTGTTGTTGAGTTTGCTTGAAGGTATTGATTAGTGGGCGAGTAAAGTCTGCAGATTTTAGTCTATTGTTGCCAAATGAGTGAGCAGATTCGATGTTTATGAATGTTCTAATGTCACGGGATTCAGGAGAGGAGTCTCTGGATCTCTTTGCATGGGGACTGATTATTGTTGGTGTCACTTTATAGAGAAATAAGATGAGACTAGGAATGGTTATGATGATTAAATGACTGGATGGAATGCTTAGAGGGAATGTGAATTAAGTACATGGTTTATGCTGCTGAGTATGTGTATAAAGACAAATGGTGCTCGAATGATTAGTGGGCGAGTAAAGTCTGCAGATTTTAGTCTTTTTTTGTCAAATGCGTGAGCACATTTGATGTTTATGAATGTTCTAATGTTACTGGATTTAGGAGAGGGGTCTCGGGATCTCTTTGCATGGGATTTGATTATTGTTGGTGTCACTTTATAGAGAAATAAGATGAGACTAGGAATGGTTATGATGATTAAATGACTGGATGGAATGCTTAGAGGGAATGTGAATTAAGTACATGGTTTATGCTGCTGAGTATGTGTGTAACGACAAATGGTGCTCGAATGACTAAGCCTGTAACACATTTTTTTAGCTGAGGAGACACAACCAAAGATTGTGTATTGGATGTTTTCTTGTACTTTGTATTCAGACATCAGGGTACGCCCTGTTCCCAATGGTTCATTGCTTTCTGCTGGCTGTTTTGATGATTACCATTATAGCGCATCTTAAATTGATAAACGCTTGTGGTGATTCTAGTGGAAAGGTGCTAGAATGCATGTCAATTCCATCTTGTTCTTGCTGACAAACTCAGGCTACCTCCTGATTGATTTGATGTCTGGTTGTTATTTGGCTTCTCTGACATAATGGGGTGCTTGTTACTATCTTGAACTCGGGAACTTACTGATTTCGCTTTTTCATTTTATCCTGTGCTGCTGATGTTAGCATGGATTGCCAATGCGTGCTATTGCTTACATATTTATTC
This sequence comes from Puccinellia tenuiflora, assembly GCA_012064385.1. Lineage (NCBI taxonomy): Eukaryota > Viridiplantae > Streptophyta > Magnoliopsida > Poales > Poaceae > Puccinellia > Puccinellia tenuiflora. The sequence continues at coordinate 625,872 of QRDG01001508.1, forward strand.
TTCCTTTTAAGATTTCAGAATCCTGCATGAAACAATTTTAGCTTCTTCACCTTCTGGGTTGCAGGTTGTTAAAAGGCGAACTATTTCTGATATTGGTATTGATGATGAAGAGCCGGTATCAGGAAGAAAGCGACCTGTTAGAGAGAGGTTAGGAAATACTGTGGTTGATTCTGATTTGTATGGAAGCCGGCAGAGTAATAAGAGGTATCTTTCCTTGATCTATCAGTATTCATTGTTTTCTGAAACAAGTGTTGTGATGTTTTAACTAGATGTGTAACATACAAAGTAATCTTTACATCAGATAATTCAGGTTGTCATAGTGTGTCTTTCCTCTGCAGCTGTATTTTACTTGGTTCTTTAGTAAAGCACTAGCTGTAGCAGTGCATGTCCATTTTCTGTTTGTATGTTCATTACCTGTCTTATGCTCTAACCTTTAGCTCAAAGCGTCCTTTTTTAATGTCTTCTTAGAAGTTTTACTTTCTTTTGCAGGCGGCAAACAGAAAGCAATAGCTTGCAGATTGGAGATGATGGCTTGGGTGATTATAAATTTTTCATTTGTACTTTCCAATATACTAGCATATAGTAGTGAGCTGTTTATTGACACACTTTTTTTTCTTGCATATGTTGGGCTTCATAATAGTTGATGTTCGCCAGATTGGCAGGGATGATTTAAGGCTGAAGCTAATGAGGAAAGGCTTGTCAAAGAAGAGCAACAGTGACACAAAACAGAATGGGGTGGATCTCCGTGAAAAGCTTTCCCGGAATTCAAAGAATCTCCTGGGATATGAGGCAAGAGGGCGTGTTCCAGAATCAAGATCTAGTTATGACGTGAGAGAGGTCCAGGAATCAGGATCTGGGTATGGTTCGAGGGGGAGAGTCCCAGAGTCAAGAGCCTCTACTCTTGCAAGCCAATTGCCTTCTGCAAGATGTGCAGATGATTTGTTCAAGTTGGACTCTTCAGGAAAACCTTATTCCTCGTGGAATACTGATGGTTTGAGGCACAGCTCCCCAGACAATCTTCCAAGTGTCCGAAGAGACTTGACTCCTCCAAGAAGTGTTCGAAGAGACCTGACTCCCCCAAGAAGTGTTCGAAGAGGCATGTCTCCTCCGAGGAGTGTTCGAAGAGGCATGACTCCTCCAAGAAGTGTTCGAAGAGGCATGTCTCCCCCAAGAAGTGTTCAAAGAGGCATGTCTCCCGCAAGTGTTCGAAGAGGCATGTCTCCTCCAAGAAGTGTTCGGAGAGGCATGTCTCCCCCAAGAACTTATGAGCAGACGAGGTCTATTCCACCCCCTGGATCTGTCGGTGCCACAAGACCTTCAAGTCATATCACAAGAGATGTTCCTGACACATTAAGAGCCCGTCAATCTTATGAAGGAAAATCTACCATTTTGCTTGATACAGTACAACCAGCTAATGGAATCAATTCATCTGGGACACGTCTGCCCACGTCCCCTGTACTGGTTTGTATTTCTCTCATAGCCTTTTGAGTTTTCAACTTGTTTCCTTTTTTGTGCTCGGCTTTAAAATTTTCTTTTGAGATCACATCTGTTGTTTGTCCTATCCTATAATGCTGTTGTTGATAGGATACTTGGCAATTATAACTGAAAATGGTACTCGATTATGAACTTATTACTAATCATCTTTGCCGATAAACTTCATCTTGAGCTTTGGTTAGGTGCCCATGTTTGTGCTTCTCAATACAGCAGCCTTAAAACACCAAAAGACATTCTAAAGTTGACATCATTAAAACGTGACCATTCACATATATCCGGCACATCCATACTTATGCAGGCCTCTCCGCCTCTAGCTGAGTCATTGTTCACTTTGCCCATAGGGTTAGTCTTATAGCTGAATTTCTGTTTCACCTACCCATAGTTAGTTAAGTTTCATGTGAGAGTTCAACATCCAGTTATGCTGACCATTAGTTGAGTTTCACGCCAACTATATTAGAGAGCTTCTGGTATGCATTCTGTAATTAACATCTAAAGTGGAGTTCTTTGACATTTTTCTGTGTGGGTTTGCAGACAGAAGTACCACTGACAGTTACTGCATTACTGAATTCACTGGGACTTGATAAGTATGTTGTTCTCTTTCAGGGCGAGGAGGTGATTTCCGTTACTTCTTGTTTCATTTCCAACTTCTAATTCTTTCTTATGCGCAAATAGATAATTCTTTCATTTGCATACCGGTTTATCTGTTACATGTTAGCTACCCACACTGCTCATGTACTAGCATTTGAAAGCCTTATTATATTTGATCTTTTGAGTGGAGTTATGAATCTGTGCTCCCTAAAAGAGCTGTAGCGGCTGTTTTGCAGATAATTTATTAGAAGCTTTGTTCTTAGTCTCTTATCTACCCATGATTATCATGGTTCACGCCTATACCTGTTCCTCTGTTGGTTACACCATATTGGATCTTTCAACTATCTGCTTGCTATCTCAAGTTTTTGTTCTTCTGAAATGTCCAGAATGTCCATTTGAGCATATGCCTGAGTTTATGAGAGTGTATTTAGACGTATGCTTTATGGATTAATCATTGTGATAGTTCATTTTTTGCTTTGTACTTACTTATTTTCAGGTGGATATGACTGCGTTGAGTCAGATGAAAGATAGCGACCTCAAAGATATGGGAGTACCAATGGTATGTATTTGTATTTCAGTTATACTAGCATGTTTACATATACATGGTGATATCTTGTTCCGAGTATGTTTTTCTCTACTCCAGCACTGTTGTTAGTCTTGGTGACAACAAGGTTCCTTCCATAACTGAATTTCATTAAAAATATTTATTGTAAAAACGGTCAGTCTCTATGTGACTACACACTGGTAACATTGATGCTAATCCAATTCAAATGTGATGCTACTTCGTTTGTACTTAGACATGGGTGCTTGAAGCACAGATTTAGGCGTCCTTATCTGGTCTAGTTTAGTAGTTTTGATTAGAGTTTGTTTATTGATCAGGGACCTAGGAAGAAGATTCTCCAAGCAGCGGCACCCTATGCAAAACAATGGCAAAGGTGCCCAATGATCTAGGCCGTGGAACATTCACCGGGGAATGCAATTTACTGGTGTAAGCTACTCTGCTGCGGATCTTGTATAATCCACACTGGTAGTCTGTCTTAGTTAACCTATTTTTTGTTGTTGTTGCTGATAGATTAATGCCGCCATGTTGTTGGCCTGTGTAAAGTCATATCTGTCAGCTGATGCTCCCAATTCTACCATTCATGATCTGCTACCCGTCTGTAATTGTGAAGAGTAGCAGCCTTCAAAACCGATGGATACATATGGGTCTAGCACCATGATCAGCCTGGACTTCTTTTTGTCTTATGGGAACATATGAGAGTGACAACTAATCCAAATCTATTATGCATGCCAAATGGCCATCAGATTCACCTGTCTCACACTCGGAGGGCTACTGATGAGTGTTTATGCTCGTGTATGGAAGAGGAAGAGCATTCTGTTTCTACGAGCCTGTGTGCTCCTGCTTCGGATTTAATGTCGTCCTTTGTCACATCTGTTGTCCATAATTGTGTTGTTTGTACTAGTGTGTCAGCTTCTCAGAAGGTGTTAGCTGGAACCAGTGATTGCAGCTGAGTAGCTGATGGCTCCCCTTGATCCATGCAAGTAGCCCCTGCCCGTAGTCTTTTTCTATTTTTTTTTGTTTTAAACATCAGTCTTTTTCTAATCATTATGCAATGACACGAACTGTTCGGCCGGGAAGTGGCCATGGATGTTTCGCCTCATCATTGACATCCAAAATGTAACAGGGAAGGGGTTGAGTGGAACAACCGCAGCGGCCATGGAACCCCCAAGATGCTCCTTGTCCCGGCACCGGTCCATCTGATTTCGACCCCAGCAGCACCGTGTCCTCCAGGGTCCACTATTAAAACGCAACCGAAAGCTTCACCCGACGCTGTACGAGAAAAGGGGCATCTTCGAATGCTGCCTTTCCCTTCCATGTGCCAACGGTGGCAACGCAATCTGCTGCGCCCTCTCTCTCTCTCTTGTGCCAACCTTTGTTGCGGGTGCGTAACTTTGGGTGAGAGGTTGTGATTCTTTCTTTTTATTTTTTTGGAAAATCAGTTACCTGCTTAACCGCAGTGAACAGTTGAGCGTCTTCTGATATGGCCGCAGACGAAAGACAGTTGAGAGTACGGGCACGATTGGAAGTAACCATGCACATGATAAGACGATAATGACTTGTAACAGAAAGTGAAGTGCCAACGGCCCAACGCCAGTCGCTCAGAAATTGGATAGTGACTCGACTTTCATTCTGGGTAAACTCAACCCTCAAAACGCATCAGAATTCACAAGTTCGTCGATAATTCAGAACAGCGCACCCAATCTCCAATCCTAATAGCAGTAGTAGCATTGCTCAATTTTACTACTAGCAGAGGTACAACATGAGGCAACACCGTAGGCCGTAGCAAGAGCCGGTCAGTCGAGGACGTCGCATTGGCGCCTGACGACGCCCTGCCGCCCGGTCTTGACGCCGACGGTGCCGAGCTTCTGCATCGCCTTCGCGAAGTCGTCGAAGAAGGCGGTCCGGTTGTCGGCGTACCGCTGGACGAACACCCTGGTGGGCGCGTACCCCCAGAGCGCGGCGTCGGAGGCGAGCAGGCCCAGGCCCCGGGGCAGGTTCTTGAAGTAGCTCTCGTCGAAGTCCCTGGGCGTGACGATGTCGTTGAAGATGGAGATGGTGGGGTCCCGCTCGTACCCGGCGCAGGAGCTCTGCAGCGCCCGCGCGAAGCTCGGGTTCAGGGACGGGTCGTACCCTGCCGCGCTCCCTCTGTACCCGTACACCCGGTGCGCGAACTCGGAGCAGTGGGAGAACCCCACGGTGTGTGCGCCGGCCAGCGCCACCATCTCCTGCGGGGTGATGCCCTTGCGCGCGAAGAGGACGGACATGGCCCGGGCCGACATGTTGGTCCGGGGCAGGTTCCCCTCGACGTCGGAGGCGTCGGAGCGGCGCGCGTCGCGGCGGCCGAGGTAGACCGGGAAGCGGGGGCCCCCGAGGATGCCCACGAGGTCGCGCGCCGCCAGGGCCAGGATGTCGGCGCAGGAGACGACGCCCGGGCAGGCGGCCTCGAGGGCGGACTTGGCGCGGGCGACGGCGTCGAAGGCGTCCCCTGGCAGGGAGAGGTTGATCTCGGCCGACCGCTCGGGGGTGCGGTCGGAGGAGAGCGGAGAGACGAGGACGGAGGCGTCGCAGCCGGAGACGAAGCAGTCGTGGAAGAAGAGACGGAGGGTGCCGGCCGCAGTGGACGGGTTGGCCTGCTGCTTGGCGGCGACCACGTCCGAGACGATCTGCTCCACGCGCGGGCAGCTGCGGCTGTAGTACGACGTTGATAGCCTGGCCGCCGCCGCCGCCGCGCCGGGCGCCGAGGCGGCGGCGAGGAGGGCGAGGGAGAGGAGGAGGCGGCGGAGAAGCGTGCCCATGGAGAGAGAGAGATAGAGAGGTGGTGGTGGTGGTGTCTCTTCTTGGATGGATTTGGATGTGGGGAGAGGGAGATGGGGAAAAGGCGGTGGAGACGAAGGATTAGTGAGGAGTGGAGTAATTGGGGGGTTTAACGGGAGGGGAAGAGAGGCGCGGTGGGCTTGTAAAGTGAAGAGGCAGGATGGACGGACGTCCTGCCGCGACTGCAGTGAGTCCTGTGGAGGCGTGCCATTTCTTTATGCCGCGGTGGCGTGGTCCAGGATCTACCCTTGTTGCGAATGAAACAGAAACATGAGTACATGACCTGCGTCGGAATGTGTTCTTTTTTAACTGAAACATCTCGCGCCGATAAAATGGGGGAATTTGATTTTTTTCCCCACTTTACATGGTACATATCCGATTTGCCCTCCATTAGTTTGACCTCTCTTATTTGCCACTACTTACTTTGGTAAGATATTAAGATATTATTTGCCCTTTTTGCATTAGTTTCTTTTCTTTTGAGGGAATTGAAAATCTAAGAAGACAAATATACCCCTAACATGGAGATACTCGAATCAAATAGAAAAGGGAGCTCTTTTCTCTCTTCTTTCGTTCCCAAATGAAGAACGCAAACTCAGTGCTGCCGCTGGCCGGCCGCGGCACCACCGCCGCTGTCCGCTGCACCTCCAGCGCTAGTTTCTGCGCCCCCGCGCCCACCACTACAGGTTTCCGCGCGACGTTGCAGCTGGGACACTCCTGCAGTCCTGCCTGCGGCCGTAGACTCACACCTCCCAGCTAGTACAGTACAACACATTCATGTGAACATAAGTGAACATTCGAATGGAGTTTTCTTGCAAACCACTCAGCCAAATTAACTAAAACTTTCCCAGATTAATTATATATATGTCCTAGAATTACAGGAATTTTCTCAAATTTTCTGGAAACTTTGAATTTCGACCAAAATTTGGAACTGAACATTTAAATCGATGTTTCTCTCAATCCACACACTCAAATTAATTGAAACTTTTCCAGATTGCTTATATATATATATATATATATATATATATATATATATATATATATATATATATATAATTGAATTACTGGAATTATTTCAATTTTTTCTGGAAACTTTGAATTTCCGACCAAAATTTGGAACTGAACATTTAAATCGATGTTTCTCTTAATCCATACTCAAAATAATTGAAACTTTCCTAGATTATATATATATATATATATATATATATATATATCAACGCGGATTTGGTGCCCAGGGGGGTAGCTGTGCATAGGGTAGATACTGTCGGATAGAGCGTTCGCGGTCTCCTGCGATGAAGCGTCCCGTGTGCGCAGCTTGACGGCGGCACCTCCCCGTGAGGCCAAACCGTCGACGCAGGACAACGGGGCAGCGGCGCGTGAGAAGATGCACCGGCACCGTGCGGGTAATCGTTCGCGAACGGATGTGAAAGACCGCAGTGTAGAAAGCCACTGCACCGGCACCAAGTTGTTTTCTCTCCCGCGCAATAGTGTACATTTTGCATGCGATTCCGTTCACACCACGTGCGCTAGGAATTCTGCGTGGAAGGCATCCATGCATGCATGCGCGAAAAATTCAATGCATGTGGTGGCATGAGATTTCTCTCACCGTGCGCATGCATCTTCTCTCACTGCACCGCGTACGATATTTCTCTCAACGGCCACCGCATGAGATTTCTCTCACCGTCACGGCGAAAAGAACATCACGGTGCCCCGCGAGATGGCTTTGTTGACGGGCTACGATGTTGTGTGACATCCCAAGGCTGTCCTGTCATGCTCTCGTTTAGACGGCGTTGTGGATCGCCATTTGCTTTACAAGTCTAAGCGTCGCGAATTTGTGCTCCCTACATAAGATCGGACGGCATGCAAGGTGTGCACAGCTACCCCCCTGGGCATCCCACTATTTTGCATATACATATATATATATATATATATATATATATATATATATATATATATATATATGTACTTGAATTACTGGAATTATTTCAATTTTTTCTGGAAACTTTGAAATTTCGGGCAAAAGTTAATTTGGACAGCATTTTGGCCATTTTGGACAGCATTTAGACATCATTTTGAAATTATATCAATCAGAAGTAAGTAATAACAGGGATGGAATATATTTTCCCAGATTGAAGCATCTCAGCCTAAAGTTGGCATTATTACAATAATAGTGCACAAAAGCTAAGTTTTCATAGTTCACATTCACATAAACATATTACAAACAAAAGACACTTCTAAAAGCCGAAAGTCTAGCATATTACAACACAAAAGCATGGGGAAACATGACTAAGCCAGTCCCTTTTCTCTTTGAAGTCAATTTTCTGGCTTTGGAGCTTCAAGGCATGTTCCCCACGGCCGATGAAGCTAGCTGGGACGGCTCCTCCTTGTGATAGGACTGGGGCTGCCTTGAAGACATGCAGGAATAGTCATCGTCATCATGTTCTCGACGTTTGATGCAGCTTGGTGGGATGCCTCTTCCTCCAAGGCATGAGCCAATCTACCTCTTGTTATAGGGCTTGGGCTGCCTTGAAGACTTGTGGGAATGGTGATCATTTGCCTTTTGGGAGTGCTCTGAACATTTGGAGAATTGGGAGTGTTCCGCCAATACTTGATGAAACTTATCAAATGTGAGCCCGCCTGCAATGTCAATTTGGAACACAACATCGTGTTTTTCCACCGCTTCCTGCCTACCATCTTCGAATATTGCCACATAAGATGCTACTCTAACAGTTACTGTGTACACACACGGCTCCCTACTCACAATGAGCAAAGTTTGGAAACTTTGGGTTAGTTTCAACAATTAAAGAATGTACACTAGAATGGGCAAAGAAAATTCTTCACCTTCGCGGTACTACACTGACAGGCACGACGGGACCGAGGCCGTCGCCTCCGTCTACTTCAGCCATCACGAAGAACTAGCCGCAGAAATTTATCCAAAATTCATCCTGTGTATCCAATCCTCTACATCCAAAACGAAAACGGAGGACACTTAGGAGGAGCAGGGAGAAGCAACGAACCGAATCGAAAAAAGGGAGCTGCAGCCAACTCGCCGCAGATAGCCGGCAAAACCCCAAATTCTAACCCTAACCCTAGCTCTCAGCCGTGAGCGTTGCCGCCGCTCTGAGGAAGGAGGTCGTACCTACCGCAGCGGAGGTTGCCGCCGCCGTGAAGTCGCCGCCGT
>QRDG01001509.1:0-22018 GCA_012064385.1 Puccinellia tenuiflora
GAGCCCCGGAGTCCCCAAGTCCCCGAGTTTCTCCAGGTGGAAAGCCAGATGCGGGTGCGGGAGCAGCCGGAGGTCGGGCGTGAGGGAGCTCGAGACGGACGGCGAGACGCGGAGGCGGCCGGAGTGGCCTGGGCGTTGTCGGGCCGGGGTGGACGCCGTAGGGGCGCGCACGAGCGCGGTGGAGAGGATGTCCTGTGCGGGCGTGCGCACGAGGTCGTTGGTGTTGATGTAGAGGAAAGGCGCGGACAGAAAACGCGCGCCGGCAGTGCGCATGCGGGTAGACGAGGATGACGCGGGCGCGAGTCCGGGGCGGTGGTGATGTCGAGCCCCGGAGCCCTCGAGTCCCCGAGTTTCTCCGGGAGAGGAAGACAGTTGGCGCCTCAAGACGGTGACGCCGATGACGGTGAAGAGGGGTCCCGTGCAGACTGTGACTCCAGCCGCTGTTTCCAGCCCCACGGTGGGCGCCAAATGTCGTGTTATGGACATATGCCTAAGTGTAGGCTTGTGTGTGGGAGCAGCTTGCACAGCTGGCGGCATCTGCAGGCGGGATTGGGCGACAAAGTGCACACTGACACACGATGTACCCAGGTTCGGAGCCCTCGTGGTGAGGTAAAACTCCTACTCCTGCTTGTGTTCTTGTTATTTCACGGTGGATAGGTTACAAATCGCTCCTTGAGCTGTATGGAGTGATCCGGCTAGGGTGGCCGGGTGGATATTCTATGGCTTCTAGGACTAAGCAACTCAATCTTCGACCCCCCCCTCTGGAGGCCGCACCCCTCCTTATATAGGCTCGGGGGGGAGTGATGTACATGTGTGGGGCCGGCTTACTACATGCTGACAGGCGGGGGCCGGCTGCCCGACCCGGACCCGGCGGGTCCGGCTACAGTCTTCTTCCTTCTCACAGTGTTCTTCCATCATGCATAGTGGCACCGGACGGCATGGAGGCGCCGCTGTCGGGGATGTGAGGAGCCAGGTGGCGCGCTTCCTGTCCTGCCGGCTCCGCCTCCGCCGGTTCCGGGTCGGCGGGGTCTTCTGTATGGCCTCCTCCTTTATGTCTCGTTGGTGTGGTTGGCCTCGTGCGGCAACTGTACCGGACGTCATCGTTGTCGGGTCCTCCGTGTCTGGCTGGCAAGCGGCCAGCCGGACGCAGCTTCTGGGTGGCCAGTGGACAGGCGTCCAGCCGTACAAGCGGCCAGGAAGGCCAGCCGGACAGGGCTTCAAGGCAGCCAGCCGACCAGGCAGATGCCCAGCCGACTAGGTCTTCACGTATTCGGGTAGCCGGACAGGTTTGGCCAGCCAGATTAGGCCAGCCGGCAGGAGGACCAGCAGGACGTGGCCAACCGGCTGCTAGATCTTGTCGAGTCGTGAACTTTGGTATATCGGGGGATCATCCCCCCGACAATGCGTGCCCCAAGCTTAGTGGTGTAAAGGCTCCGGATTCCGCCTAGAAGTATTCCGATAGTGGAAGGTGAACCAAACCCTTGGGTGCGGTTCATCGGAGAATAGGGTGAGGCCTTGCCTCGCCTCGCCTTGCCTCGTCACGACGCGCCGCGGGTTGTGTGAATGAGCCGAGCCGATGGCTATTGGACAATTAATTCGAACCTGAGTGCTTACTATTCAGTTCATTTTCTGTCTCTTCGTTTCATCTCCCACGCAGCATGTTCGCCTTCTCCTCTGTGCCTATAAAAGAGAGGTCGCTCCTCTCTAGAGACATACACAACAGCCACACCTCTCATGCGCCTGCCTCCTTTTTCTCGAGCTTTGCGCCACCAATCAAGACTTCTCCATCCCGTTCTGCGGCGTGCACCGCGGGACGGGACAGTAGGCCTCCGGAACCCCGCCTCTCGTGATCCTGTACGGGAGAGGGGCGATAAGGTTTTTGGGGAGCGCTACCGCGCGACTACTGACCTCTTTGTCAACACGGACGCCGACGACTTCTTCCCCAACGACGACTACTTCCCCGATGTGAACGACATCTTCGGCGACATGAACACCGACGGCGCCAACGGGTCTTCCTCCAACACCCCGTACGTGCTCATCTGTGTTCTACTAGATATCATGCTTCGTACAGTATTTGTAGCAATCTGTGTAGAATTGCTATTTGCGTACTCTCTAGAATTGCTATTTGTGTACTCTCTGTTAGATTGCATGACTAGTTTAATTCACGTTTTATTAGTCATGTTTTATCTACTGCTTTTAAGGATTAAATCATGTGGAAATTTCCTAATATCTTCAACAATCCAAAAACCTTATGATAGGAAATTTTCCTTCATTGGCTTTGCTGCATCACTAGAGCCTCCTCCATTTGTGGGCGTCAATTACAAGAATTGGCGTGCAAGAGCTACTCTGTGGTTTGAAACCATGAAGTGCTTTGATGACCCACAAGTATAGGGGATCTATCGTAGTCCTTTCGATAAGTAAGAGTGTCGAACCCAACGAGGAGCAGAAGGTGTTGACAAGTAGATTCCAGCAAGGTTTCACTGCAAGCACTAAAAGAGAAATGTTTTTTGAGTTTTGATATAAAGAACAAATAAAGAACAACTAAATAAAAGATTGCTACAATAATTGCAGCAAATAGCCAAGGACAGACCGGTTGTGTTACTTATGATGATTAAAACGTTCTCGAGGACACATGGGAGTTTCTGCCTAGCCAGTTTCATTACACGTCGGTGATTAATCTTCAACGTTTTGATAAAGTGCTGTGTGGGTGCACCTATGCTAATGCACCGCCCTTACTTGGACAAATACATACTTGTGATTAAACTCCTTGCAAGCATCCGCAACTACAAGAAAGTAATTAAGATAAAAACCTAACCACAACCTTAAACTCCGAGATCCTACACTCCCTAGTGCACTAGTTCACAAATTGGGGTTTAGGTTTCTGTCACTTCTGCAACCCTACCATAAGAAAACTAAATACACCATGCATTCCACTAGGCCCTTTGAAAGGTGAAGTATCATGTAGTCGACGTTCACACGATACCACTAGAGGAATAACACCACAACATAAATCAAACAATTAAATATTACTCAACATTATGCAATTACTAGCAACTAGGCTTTCCCCATGTCCTCAAGAACCAAACAAACTACTCACAAGACATCATATAGATCATGATCAGAGGTGATATGAATAAGGGTAACAATCTGATCGTAAAGATAATTCACCGATAAAACTCTCAAGCATCAACTACAAGTGGTAATCAACACCCGGGATACGATTCCAATGAACTAATAACAAAACAATAATGATTGCTACAGCGAGATGAGATGGGACGGTGGCGGTGATGATGGTGCTGATGATGGAGATGGTGTTGATGATGATCCCGATGATGCCCGACGTGATGGCGATGACGATGGCGGCGATTCCCCCCTCCGGGAGGGAAATTCCCTGGCAGATTTCTCCCTGCCAGAGCTCTTCTTCTCTCTGTCTGGTTTCCGCCACGTGGAGGCGGCGTAAAAATTCCTCTTCGATACCCCCGATGTTTTTAGGTCAAGGGTCAATAATACGCCGAAGGGGAGCCGGAGAGGGGCCACAGGGACCAGGGGCAGGCCCCACCCGTTCCCCAAGGTGGACCTGCGGCAGGGGGTCGCCTCTGCCCCATGTTGCTCGCCTCTTCGCCCCCTTTTGAATCCGTGACTTATTTCCTGAAATATTATGCTAATTTTTCTGGAATTTTTGGGGCTTCCGAAGTCAGGTGTCTTGACAGGTACTTTTCCAGCTGATTCCAGGCTCCGGCGGATGCATCACCAATAATTGCCAAACATGCAAAATGGGATAAAATAACATAAGTATTGCATCATAATATGAAATATATCAATGAATAAAGATAAATTATGATGTAAAATAGTGATGCAAAATGGATGTATCATGCTTCCATGCTGCTAAAGGCAAGCCTGAAGGAGAGCTTTCTCCTGAACAGGAGAATGCTTTTCAGGAAGCCGATATCCTCCTGAGAGGGGCTATTCTCAGCATTCTTGGCGAGAAAATCATTGACCCGTATTTGTCCATCACTACGGGCAAGGGTATGTGGGATGCGCTCGAGGCCAAATTTGGCGTCTCGGAGCAGGCAGTGAAATGTATGTCATGGAGGAGTTCTATGACTACAAGATGACTGGTGAGCGCTCTGTTGTCGAGCAGGCTCATGAGATACAGTCCATTGCTAAGGAACTTGAGCAGTTCACGTGCGTCCTACCGGACAAGTTCATTGCCGGAGGCATCATTGCCAAGATTCCTCCCTCGTGGAGGAATTTTGCTACTTCCCTGAAGCATAAGAGACAAGAGTTTTCAGTTATGGATCTCATTGGGTCTCTCGACGTGGAAGAGAAGGCAAGAGCAAAAGAGGCATGCGCTCGAGGCTTTGAGGGAGGTTCAAGTGCTAACTTCGTTCAAAAGAAGAACTCCTAGTCCTACAAGCCCAAGAACAAGAATAAGTTTGAGGACAAAGGCAAGTTTGATAAAAAGAACAAGCCCTCACAGTCTACCAACTTTAAGAGGAAGACCGATAGGAAGAAGGGATCCTGCCATGTCTGTGGTGATCCTAATCACTGGGCTCTGAGATGCCCTAACCGATTTGAGGAGCGCGACAAGAGCGGCAAGACTGCCAATGTTGTCATTGGAGATACTGAAATGAAAGATGATGGGTATGGTATATTTCCAACTATCTTTTCAGTATGTCAGTCTCCTGAATGGTTGATTGACATGGGTGCCAATGTACATGTTTGTGCTGATATCTCAATGTTTTCTTCTTATCAGGTCGCAGGGACTTTCTCCGTACTGATGGGGAACGGGTCATGTGCTTCTGTTCATGGTGTTGGTACGGTCGATTTGAAGTTTACTTCGGGGAAGGTCATGCGCCTGAAGAACGTTCATCATGTGCCCGCCATAAATAAGAACCTTGTTAGCGGATCTCTTCTGTGTCGAGATGGCTACAAGTTATCTTTTGAGTACAATAAATTTGTAGTGTCTAAGTTTGGAACCTTTGTTGGTAAGGGCTATGAGTGCGGAGGCTTGTTCCGCCTATCTTTGTCAGACGTTTGTAATAATAATGTTAATCATATTTGCACAACCAGTGAATCAAATGTCTGGCATTCACGTCTTTGTCATATTAATTTTGGTTGTATGACGCGGCTAGCCAAAATGAGTTTAATCCTGAATTTCACTACTGTTAAAGGCTCTAAGTGTCAAGTATGTGTTCAAGCAAAGCAACCACGCAAGTCTCATACGACTGCGGTTTATACATTCAGATCTCTGTGAGATGAATGGCTTGTTGACAAAAGGTGGAAAGAAATATTTCATGGCGTTGATCGATGACTCCACTAGATATTGTTACGTGTATCTCCTTAACTCAAAAGATGAAGCTTTACATTTCTTCAAAATCTATAAAGCTGAAGCAGAAAACCAACTCAATCGAAAGATCAAGAGACTTAGGTCTGATCCTGGTGGACAGTATTTTTACAATGAATTTGATTCTTTTTATGCGGAACATGGTATAATCCATGAGAGGACGCCTCCCTATTCACCCCACTCAAACGGGGTGGCTGAAAGAAAGAACCGAAATCTGACTGATTTGGTTAATGCCATGTTAGACACTTCGGGTTTGTCCAAGGCATGGTGGGGGGAGACTATATTGACTGTGTGTCATGTCCTAAACCGAGTTCCCACAAAGAACAAAGAGATAACACCATTTGAGGAATGAGAGAAGAAAATGTTAAAGCTCTCTTACTTACGGACTTGGGGTTGTTTGGCGAAAGTCAATATACCAATTCCCAAGAAGCGGAAGCTTGGACCGAAAACTGTGGATTGTGTTTTTCTGGGCTATGCATTTCATAGCATTGGCCATAGATTTCTGATTGTAAAATCTGAGGTATCCGACATGCATGTTGGTACAATAATGGAGTCGAATGATGCGACTTTCTTCGAGGATATCTTTCCCATGAAGGATAAGCCTAGTTTATCAAATCAGGAGATGCCTAGCACGTCTAGTCAGGAATTAGTTACAATTCCTGAACCCACCTTTTCGATGGAACACCATGATAATCCTTTGGAGGATGACAATGAAACTCCTAAAAGGAGCAAGAGACAGACGACCAAAAAGTCTTTTGGTGATGATTTTATTGTGTACCTCGTGGATGACACCCCCAAGACTATTTCGGAAGCTTATGCATCTTCTGATGTTGACTATTGGAAGGATGCTGTCCGTAGAGAGATGGATTCCATTTTGGCTAATGGTACCTGGGAGATCACTGATCGTCCTTATGGGTGCAAACCTGTAGGATGTAAGTGGGTGTTCAAGAAGAAGCTTAGGCCTGATGGTACTATCGAAAAGTACAAGGCACGGCTTGTGGCCAAGGGTTATACCCAAAAGGAAGGTGAGGACTTCTTTGATTTACTCACCTGTTGCCAGACTGACCACCATTCGTGTGCTACTATCATTGGCTGCCTCACACGGTCTTCTCGTTCATCAAATGGACGTTAAGACGGCTTTCCTAAATGGAGAGCTGGAAGAGGAAATTTACATGGAGCAGCCAGATGGATTTGTAGTACATGGTCAGGCAGTAAAGGTGTGCAAGTTATTGAAGTTGCTATATGGTCTTAAGCAAGCCCCTAAGAAGTGGCATGAAAAGTTTGAAAGAACGTTAACTGCCGAAGACTTTGTTGTAAACGAAGCTGACAAATGTGTGTACTATCGCCATGGTGGGGGTGAGGGAGTTATTTTGTGTCTGTACGTCGATGACATACTGATATTTGGTACCAACCTTAACGTGATTAAGGAGGTCAAGGATTTCTTATCTCGTTGTTTTGAGATGAAGGATCTAGGAGTAGTTGATGTTATCTTAAACATCAAGCTGTCGAGAGATGACGACGGTGGGATTACACTGCTTCAATCCCACTACGTGGACAAGATCTTGAGTCGTTTTGGGTATAGCGACTGCAAGCCTTCTCCAACACCGTATGATCCCAGTGTGTTGCTTCGAAAGAATCGACGAATTGCTAGAGATCAATTGAGATACTTGCAGATTATTGGGTTGCTTATGTATTTGGCTAGCGCCACGAGGCCTGACATCTCTTTTGCTGTAAGTAAACTGAGCCGGTTTGTTTCAAATCCGGGAGATGATCATTGGCATGCTCTTGAGAGAGTTTATTTGAAAGGCATTGCGAGTTATGGTATTCACTATACCGGGTACCCGAGGGTACTGGAGGGTTATAGTGATTCAAAGTGGATATCTGATGCTGATGATATTAAGGCCACTAGTGGTTATGTGTTTACACTTGGTGGTGGCGTTGTTTACTGGAAGTCTTGCAAGCAGACCATCTTAACGAGGTCAACTATGGAAGCAGAACTCACAGCACTAGACACTGCCACTGTTGAAGCAGAGTGGCTTCGTGAGCTTTTGATGGACTTACCTGTGGTTGAGAAACCAATACCCGCCATCCTAATGAACTGTGATAATCAAACTGTGATCATCAAGGTTAACAATTCTGAGGATAATATGAAGTCATTAAGGCATGTGAAGAGGAGACTGAAATCTGTCAAAAAAAATGAAGAACTTCGGAGTTATGCGTTGGATTATATCCAAACATTTAAAATTTTGGCAGATCCCTTCACAAAGAGTCTATCATGCAATGTGATAGATAATGCATCGAAGGAGATGGGTATGAGGCCCATGGTATGAGTTGTTTGCAGTGGCAACCCACTCTATGTGATCGGAGATCCCGTGAAGTAGAATTGGGAGACAAGTTGTTGATCAACTGAGAGAAGAGTATCCTTACTTTATATAATACCACTCCGTGAAGATGTAATACTCTTCTGAACTGCATGGCAGGTTGATGTATATCTTAATGTGTTCCAAGAGTCTTTTATTTTAAAAAAGGAGATGTTGTCCTGCAGAACATCTTTTGAGGAACGCACCTATATGAGCCTGGCTATCAAACATCGCAGTCTATGAGAGTTGGGTGCTCTCTAATAAACTCATGAAAGGCCCTGGAGTATGACGTATAAGCTCCACCCGCGGGGAAGTCCCACGGTAGCCCAGTATCGGTCAAGACTTTGTGTGAAGCTAGATTCGCAGAAAACTTGCAGTTCAAGGCACAGTCCACTGTTCAAGTTGCAAACTAGTGTAACATGAAGTTCTAGGCGGAAGTTCAACTTAACAGTCTCCACTACAGTACCGGTATATAAACAATGTTTGAGAACCTAAGGCAAACTCTATGTGCCTCTAGGATCTGGTGGGGGATTGTTGAAATTTTGGCCCAAACAACCGGCCCTTTTAACTAATCCAATAATTCCTGGAAATCCTAGAGGCCCATGTGGCCCATTCATGCATGGCAAGAGGTGGGACAAAATGTTTAGTCCCATACCGCCAGTTGGGAGAGAGTTTCACCAGCTTATAAGGTGAGCCTTTCTACCACTAATATGAGGCATTGAAAAGGGGGAGAATAAGAGAGAGCCACACGCGCGATCCTCCTCCGCCGCCCGCCTCGCCTCGTCACGACACGTCACGACGCGCCGCGGGTTGCGGGAATGAGCCAAGCCGATGGCTATATTTTTGTCACGCGTCACGCATGATTGGAATAAGAACGGGTGCGCGGAAGCTGAAATGTTTTGCTTAGTGGACAATTAATTCGAACCAGAGTACTTCCTATTCAGTTTGTTTTCTGTCTCTTCGTTTCATCTCCCAAGCAGCATGTTCGCCTTCTCCTCTGTGCCTATAAAAGAGAGGTCGTTCCTCTCGAGAGACATACACAACAGCCACAACCTCTCATGCGCCTGCCTCCTGGTTCTCGAGCTTTGCACCACCGATCAAGACTTCTCCATCCCATTCTGCGGCGTGCACCGCGGGACGGGACAGTAGGCCTCCGGAACCCCGCCTCTCGTGATCCTGTATGGGAGAGAGGCGATAAGGTTTTTGGGGAGCGCTACCGTGCGACTACTGACCTCTTTGTCAACACGGAAGCCGAAGACTTCTTCCCCAACGACGACTACTTCCCTGACATTAACGACATCTTCGGCGACATGAACACCGACGGCGCCAATGGGTCTTCCTCCAACACCCCGTACGTGCTCATCTGTGTTTTATTAGATATCATGCTTCGTACATTATTTGTAGCAATATGTGTAGAATTGCTATTTGCGTACTCTCTAGAATTGCTATTTGTGTACTCCCTGTTAGATTGTATGACTAGTTTAATTCACGTTTTATTGGTCATGTTTTATCTACTGCTTTTAAGGATTAAATCATGTGGAAATTTCCTAATATCTTCAACAGCTGCTAGCCTAGTTATTGGACATGGATCGAACTGCTGTTGTAATACAGCTAAACAAACTGTCAGTTAGCAAATCAACCACTGCTGGTGTGATATATGGTACCTGCTTCTTAGCTTAGAGCAACTCTAAGAGCATACCCATATTTGCTCTCAATAACTAAAACTGTTTTTTTGGGTACTGCGAGCAAAAAAAAACAGCTCCAACAGCTTACCCAAAAGTGGTCCCCTGCAAAAGAAAAAGAAGGGTCGCTACCCAAAATTTAGCTCAGAATTGGCAAATCTGGCTATCCAGGGGCAAATACCCATCCGACACAAAACATACGCGCGAAGAGCCAACTGCTTGGGCTGAAATTTCCGTCCCCGCCCACCCCGACCTAGCCGCCGCGCCGCCGCCGGCTCCGGCCGCCGCTGCGCCTCCTACCGCTCACCCCAACCCCTCCTCGACCCCCGCCGCCTCTCTCCCTACGAAAATCGCCACCGCCGCTGCAACGATCCTCCCTGACGGCCAAATTGAGGTCACACCTCCCGGCGCGGGGCGGCCGATTCGAGCTGCCGACGACTCCGACCCGCCCTCCCCAACCTCCACCGCGCCTCCCCGACCTCCGGTCAGCTTCAGCAATGGCGACACTATCAGCGCGACGCGAGGGGTGGGGCTGGGCGTCGGTGGCCACACACAGAGAGGGAGGCGGGGATGGAGGCGTCGAGAGGGAGGTGGGGGTGGGACGGGAGGAGGAAGAAGGAAGAGATAAGAGAAAAAAAGGATTAACCCAGTGACATTTGGGTCCCACGTGTAAGATGCAAACTTGGGTATTCAAATTTAAGTAAGCTTGAAAAACCAAACCAAATTTGCCTCTCCATACCACCTCTCTCCTATGCCCATATAAAATTTGCCTACCCAAATTATGGGTAAGCTCTTATAGATGCTCTTACCTAGCTTCAAGGTTTACAAGATTAATAGATTTGGCAAGAGAGCAGCTCACATATTAGCTAAACTTGGGTATAGATCGTACAATGGGAATGTGTTGTTTGGTTCGGCTCCAACCCGCGTTAATATATTTCCCACTTAAAAAAGAGAACCCTATTTTTGGTTAATATATTTCTGATTTAAAAACTAGATAATAGTAACAGAAATTTCTATGAGTAAATGTTCATGAACTGTACTTTCTATGAGTAAATGTTCATCAACTGTACTGATTACTCCAAGTCAATCTGTATACTACCAGTTCTCGTCTTATGGTTTTCAACTTGTTTGATAAAATACTGTACTTTTTAGAGCCTCTTGTTTTATATTTGTTGTAACTGTCAACTGTATGAGGTTTTCCAAAGAGGCTAGCTGGGTAGTTCTTCCCAAAATTATTTTTTTAGATATAAACACTAAAATTAAAGCAATGATAATGGTCACAAAAATACACCAACCGAGTCACAAGCGAGTTTCCATAATGAAATACTAACAAAACACGTTTTATTCCTGGGTGTCCAACTGAATCACAAGCGAGTTGACATAATGAAATACTAATAAAACACATTTTCGTCCTTGGTGTCGAGCTGGTGGAGCCCAAATATCCGTAGGTTTTGGTCCATCGAACCTACAGCGATGTACTTGGCGTCGGCCCCAAACTTTATTGAAGTTACTTTCCCTGCGAAAGTACAATTGTCACAAATGTAAGTTAATCAGCCCCAAGTAAAAATGACAACCAAAGAGACTGTGACATACCTGTTCCTGATAGATCCGGTAGTGTCTTAATAACATTCCATTCGACCATAGGACTGCCTACTTGGTAAACTCTACAAAAAAGGACAGAAGGTCATAATCTTAAAGTTTTAGGAAATAATATTGACAATCAAGAGGATTTGGTACGTAAAAATGCATTGTGAAGGAAAGTGTGTTACCGACTATGTCATGCCAGGATTTGACTATGCATATGATGTTATGGAGTTATATTACTATAAAAAAGTAAAATAATATGACTGAGGGTTTGCACTCGTCCTTGCTGGTTTGCTCGAGCATACCTTATATCTGAAGAACCAATGGCAAGATAGTTTCCACTAAAATCAAATTCCACTGCAGAACAAAAGAGAGAGTTAAGCCTCCTATGAGTTAACAAACTTTACTATTGAAGGGGAGTTGGTGGTTCATCACTTCATCCCACCTCCCTCCCCTTCTGTTCCGCCACCCCACCCACGTGGCAGAAAATCAATCTCAGCAACAGGTACAACACAAGTACAGGCCCTAAGTGTCATCCTAAGCCTGCCATACTTGCTTATCTAGAAACTAGTCCACTGCAGCAAGCCATCATTCCACTCCGATCCTTGTTCCCTCGAAAATAGATAACAGGCCCATACTGCTGAGAGAAAGAAGCTTTTACAGCATGGCACGGTCCATCGTTAAGGCGCGTGTGCAACCACAGGCTGCATCAAACATTGAAGCTAGTACCACCTTGCTACCTGGAGAGGGTATGGAGGAGCTGCAGCTATAAATGAGAGGCTTGTGGCTTGAGAGCCAAGCTTCATGAAATATTAATGCGCTTGATGAACTCGTCAAGCTTGCAGCAATTTGAGGGAAAATTCATCCCGAAAGAGCCACCAAAGAGCCAAGTCTAGGTATATTTGCTCGAGCTCAGATAGTTTACATGCCTACAACTCAGTACTAAAACCGTAAATCATGGCCCGGCCATATGAAAGGAAGTGCCACCAAAGAGCCCTTGATTTTACACGAGTCACCACGAGCTAACACATTTGCGTGTCGCACTCAAAAAATTTAGTGTGGCGAGCTCAGAAATTTTACTGTGGCGCTTGGACGATTATCTGAATGGAAGACCACGTTACTTTGGTGACGGCACGTCTAAGGCTTACAGCGTAAGGCGCTGGTTTGGTAAAATGGAGACGAGTCCAGGGTTGCATTTCAGGAGATGAACTTCAACTACGCACAACTGATTCATTTTGTTCACACTTCATAAATTTAAGACTGAAAAATGAAAGCCTTGTTCATTTTCCTTTTGCTCATCCTCTTCATTTCAAGAACATTATCAACTTTTCTATAACTGAGGTTCCTTAAAGTCCAGGGTATGTGTTGCTAAAACAAATACTTGTTTTGCTATCGCCAAACGACAAAGTCCATGTATGTATGTAAAAATCAACCTTAACTTCTGGTTGAATTTATGCGGTTTCAAGGAAAGAAATTTATGATTTCCCATGTTTTTTAGCCCATTAACACCTTCAATTTTGCTCTTACAAATGGCACAGCAGTTTATCTGGGCTAATCAATTTGTGAAGAGGGCAGGGAGTGCTTTATATGGGCAAAGACACAGTCAATCCGCAGCCGCAGTTGACAACAAGCTTGCAAGAAAAAGAATAAGACCACATGCACGGACAAAAAAGAAGAATACAAGAGCTATCACAGGGAAGAGGGCAGTGCAGGAGGAGGGCACTGGGTGCTGAAGATAAAGGACATGGGGGCTCAACGACGCTATTTGGTAGGCAGGCCGCATCTGGATGCAATGTCTAGCATGAAGGGATGGCCAGTTTTTAGGTTTACTTAGGATGGTTTGAGCATAGCCAGTTTAGAAACAATTTACTGGTTCAATTACTGTTTGGTGGATGTGACTGACTAAACCAAAGGGAAAGAGGGGCGATTTGTGGAAGAAAGCATGGAAATGTTGCACGATCATCTAAGGCGCACTGCCAGCACAACTGGAGTTGATACATTGAGTAGAGGGCATCACAAAATGGCAGCAAACAGATGCTCAGGTAGGGGCGAAGCATCTTCGCATCAAATGTGGAGCTGGAGGAACTGGGAGATGAGCGAGGAGAGTTGCTGTAACATGAACCATAGTAAAGACTTGGTTTGCAACCTTGCGTCGCGATGGGGTTACAGAAATTATTGTATATGCTAGTTAACATGAGTGGTGAATTTCAGCTAATAGCATATTTAACATGAGTTGCTATTAGCTGTTCACAATGCAGTAAGCTCCTTACCAGCATTGGTTGTTGTGTCTGAATTACAGGGAGAGAAGGTCCTGAAATCTTTCCATTTGCGAATATCCCAAAGCTTGACACCATCTAGAGCAGCAGTCTGCAAAACGATGGTAAGATGTCAAACAAATTAAGAAATTCAACATTGTGCACTTTCTTCATGAAATATACATACCGCTAGGAAGTAACCATTTTCAGAGAATGACATAGCAGTGACTGGTCCGACATGACCATCCAAGTTTACAACCTTTAACTAAAGATAGACGATGGTTCGTTAGCAAAGGTTCTTCAAGGTAAAATCGCCTAGAAACATTCTTCAAGAAGTGATATCATAATACCATATCATACCTGAGTCTTCACATCCCAAATTTTGACGACAGCATCAATAGTTCCTGTTCCAAGGATAAGACCATCTGGATGGAATGCTGCAGATGTATAGCCCTCTTGTCTAGAAGCATCACTAACCTGATAAAAATAATCATCATATATCGGTATATTATACATACATTCATGGACAGTAATAGTATACACATGAAAAAGAAAGGAGGGAACATGTGTCAAGCATTAATAGTAAGAAAGGAGGGAACCTGTATAGTATACATTCATGGGCAGTAATAGTATACACATAAAAACAATCATGCATATATCGGTATATTAAAGATTCATGAGCAGTAATACTACGGGTTAATTAGATATATGCCACTGCAATTCATGCGAAATCAAGAAATGCCACTACAATTTTCACCTTCCGAAAAATGCCACTGCAATTCTCAAGATTCTTCTAAAAATGCCACTGCAATTCTCAAGATTCATGGGCAGTGGCATTTCTTGATTTCGCATGAATTGCAGTGGCATATCTCTAATTAAACCTAATACTATACAAATGAGAAAGAAAGAAGTGAACCTGTGTCAGGCAAGATCCGGATGAAATATCGTAGAAGCACCATGAGTTATCCCTGGAAGTAGTCACAAAGTACTTCTGAGACGCATGGACTGTAACAGCTTCAACCTGATAAATTTCAAAAAAGGAAACCCGGACACTAAATAACAAGATTCATAAGAAAAATGAGATGGACAATAAATGCCAATAACTGCTACAATAAGTATGGCAAAGTAAGAAAGACAGTATTTTCAGAAATTTATGTATTTAACAACATACACAAATGAGCAGGGTATTGAAAATTATTGATAGACAACTTTTATCTCAAACCATTGACTGCTACCTCAAACCCAGAAGTTGGTCAATTTTAGTTACTCCCTCCGCTTTTGTATACAGGGCCAATATTTCAATTCCTAGATACCAAGAAAACAGAGCCAACTATTAAATAGCACGATTAGTTATGTGAAAATATCTTGTGTTCATGAAAATAAACATGTTCTATGTGGTAACTCTTTCTCTATGGTTGCATGCAACCTACACATGAATGAGCACCATTGTACGAGGTAAAATTCTAATCAATTCTTATTGGAAAAGGATAGTGGCCTTGTATAGATACAAATTATACTTTTGATAATGGCCTTGCATTCAAAAACGGAGGGAGTAGTATATTGCTTTTGTTAGTTGTCTTTATAACATCAAAATTTACAACAAAAAAAAAACTCTTGTGCCATGGAGATCAGTAAAAAGTTGTAAATTCAAATTTATCGTAACAGCAATCTGAATAAACATAGAAAGGAATGAAATTCAAGCATAGAGAAGGATATCAGCTATAAGAGCAAACCATAGTTCTAAATACAAGAAAAACAGAAAAAACAAACATATGAGCATCATTGCAGGAGCAAGATCCACCCAAAAACTAACCTCGGCCGTATGATCTTTCAATGCATGGATACAGCTATAGTTTCCATCCTCGCTACCTTGCCAAATGCGAACAGTCTGGAAGGTTTGCAAACAAATGAGCCAAACAATAAACAAAGTTGTAGTTTTTAGATCAATCGCATTAGGCCAAAAATGTCTAGGCTGTTTTTTGTCACTATTGATCACACTGATAATTCAAGAAAATCAATGTAATGGAATCAAGGGGCTCAAGAAATACCGTAATCCCTCCTTTGCAAAATACAATGCGCATAATTTTTGGACAAAGTCAAACTTATATATAGAAAATTATCAACATCTACAATAGCAAAGATATACTATATGAAAATATATTTCATGATGGTTCAAACAATATTGATTTAATATCATAGATGTTTCTTATACATATATATAGGTATAATCAGTTTGTTTGTGAAGTATATTGAACATGGGAGTAGGGACTCCTGGGTGTACAGAACCATTTTCCTTCCTATATATTATATACTCGGTCAAACTTTACAAAGATTGACTTTAAATAAAAATTATAAGCAATGTGTTTTGGAAAGAAAGGAGTAACTAAGTTCCACTTTTGACTTTCATCTGAAATCTTCATAAGTTAATTTAGTGTGAACCTTGATTCAACAGAACGCATTCGATAACCAAGAGATGCTCCTCAAGGAAATACTTTCAAAAAAGGTTTCTACAAGTATAATCTGACATAAATACATGAGATACAGCACAAACTAAAATTATTTGGAGATGAATCACCTTTCCACTACACTACTTCGCTGATCACTAATATAAATAGTGCATGTGTGAATCCCCTGGAATCGTCTACCAACGATTGATCTGCCAATGTCCATGCGCCTGATGAGCTAACAACAGTGGCCTTATGGACAATGCTGTGTGCACAATTTAGCCATATGGTTGAAGGGCATTACAATCTTAAATATGAACTACTGGTTGCTTTAAATAGTTCAGTTGGCTCTAGCCAGAAGCAGTTGTTTATTTGGTTCGAAAACAATAATAACAAATGGTTCACTTAGTCTAAACTCAAGCCAGAAGAGATTAATATGACATTATTTATGTGGATTATCTAAATTCATAAGTAAACGAATAATAACCATACTTACTTTATCTGCTGATCCGGTTATGAAGAGTCCATATTGATTAACAAACTTCAAACTGGTTATCTGTGTAATTGAACATTTTCTGGTGTCATAATATACTTGAAGCATACAAAAAGAACTAGAGAGAATGTCCAAAGCACATGGAGTAAGACCTTCTTTGAGTGACCAGTAAGCCTGCACAGAATTTCACCGGACGGCCGATCAAAGAGTACTGCATTTGTATCCATACCACCAGTTGCAACAATATTATTCATCCATTATAAGAAACATGTAAATGAGCAATGAATTAAAATTATTTATCGGTTTCTTGGCACTAAAGCATGATAACTGAACCTAGTGAACATTTAATATTATAGCTCAGCTAGTTGTAAAAAAAAAATAGTATGGTTCAGCACATTTTCTGAGAAGAGTTTAGCATCAAGATTCAAAAGCATGTGTATCGGTTTGCCTTAAAATATTAATGCCACATTCAGGGCCAACGCCCACATGTAGCATACGGCAAACACTTTGGCATAGTACACATGAAACACCAAATACAACAAAATTGCAAGTAAAAAGGTTCAAACACCTAGGCATAACACCAAAATGGGCTGCTTTGGACAAATGCAATGTAGCACAACCATTTTATGCTCAACAATTAACACAAGACAAACAGAGGAACCAAGTATTCTTAACTGGATAACTAATACAGGTACAACGCAATGTATCAGATAGAGATAGTGTTGTAACAAACTAACCTTTGAAGGATGGATGTCCAGAGATAAGATGCCTGGTTCGTTCGGCCTATTAAGTGGATGGCTGGAGATCTGAGTATATCTCTCAAGTGCATCAACCAGTGCCAGAGTCCGTGGAACCTGGGAGAGGATGAAAAGAACAATTGCTTTGTTTTAACAACACAATGAAACTAATACCTAAATTATAGTTGAACAGTACTGTACCAACTCCATAACAACTATCAAGTAAAGCAAAACTAACTTGCTGCGTGACTCGGGAGAAGAGTGTGTGTGTTCTTTCATTTCTTTTATGGCCTTGTTTTCAATTTAGTGTGTTTCATATGGAGCATCAAGCATACCTGTTTTTTGTTACGATTGGCTAAAAGCATGGTATGCCACCCTGTAAGTTCATCGATCGCAGCAGGGTTGATACCATGACAAATCTTCTTGCTGTCAGGATCAATTTCATCTCTACTACTATTAAACAAGCGAACTTTTTCTTTTCTAAGGCCACCCCACAATTGTACCCAGCCTTATTACTACCATTAGATTATCCCACCTAATCACAGCTAACAGCCAGGATTAATCTAATCTGATGCTGCGATTGTACGTAGCACATCGGCAGACGATACTCTGCCGGACGAAACGTTCCGCAGCTCGCACACCCCCGAGAGAAAAGAAAAAACTCCTCTCAGTATCACCCATCCTCTCCACACGACGCCTTCCATGTTCCAGATCAGATCGCCTAATCCTTGTCCTTCCACGCGACGCCGCCGTGCACTGCCGCTACTATCCTCGCCACGCCGTCGTGACCTGCCGCCACTATCCATGCGACGACGCCTGATTCGCGAACCCACGCCCCTGCCGTCCTCCTTCCTCGGACGCCTCCTCGAAGACAGATGCATAGTCGTCTCTATGGCGGTGAGACGATGAGGGAACCTTCATCGGCTCCATGACCTACCCTCTACGGTTTCAGAAATCAGGAGGAGGACAGGGAGATCTGTGTGTGTGTGTGCATCTGCGCAGCCGTGGATCTGGAAGCTGTGTGGCGGACTGCTCCATATGACTCCTTCGTCATCAGCAGGATCCGCCTCAATATCCATGGCGCATTCGCCGCTGTCGACAAGATGTTTCTCACGAAGTAATCAATTTCATTCTCCTAGAGTTTCGATTTTTGTTCTCTGCATCGATTCATATTTGTTGGCGACGGCAGGTTCATGATTTTCGTGGTTTTCTCCATGTGTGTAGGACGGAATACGACCACAGGGTGAACAACTTCTCCTGACTGACGGCTGTTCCATGTCGATAAGACGAGAACACCATTGAGGCCGTCTAGGGATGTGTAGCTCTCGATTCTAGAGGATTTGTAGTGCCAACTTTAGGATCTAGAATAGCTTATGATGTTAATCCTCCTGCTATTGATTACAGTTGGACTTGACCGTGATCGGGTTGAAGACTAAGGATGGTGTTGTCATATATATTCGATGAGGAACGTCTCTGGTAATTGCATCTTCACTTACTAATTCTTTGTGTTGGACAAATAATTGTTCAATTGTATGGTTGTAACAGGTTAGGTGTCTGGTCGGGGTTAATTTATGCAAATTGTTGCCCAAATATTCCATGCTTCTGCCAAGTATTCACGGGTATTTATTAGACTGGACAAACAATATACTACTGGGATACTGTATTAGTAAATGCTATTCGCTTTCTCAACCAATAACTGTATAATCGCAATGGAGAGTAGTATTCTAGAAAAAAAATTGCGGTGGAGAGTTTCACACATGCTGTCGGTAACTCAATATGCTATGAACTGTTCATTCAGATGAAGAACTTGTTAGTTACATCTCAATTTTCGTTCTGTTTGGAGTTCAGTACTAATACTATCTACTATGCTCTTTTGGCTGCTCTAGGGGAGGATTGGCCGTGCATTTCTCTTCTCTCACGCCCTGAACGTCGCTAAGGGGGTGGAGGCCATGGTCGCCGATATCTGCTGCTGTGATTGCCATGAGGTGCTTGGCAGGGTGTACAAGAGAGCCTACGATGGATCACAGAAGTATCACGAACGTAAATTCATATTTATGACGGCCAAGATCATACAGTACAAGAGAATTGGTAGTAAATAAAAGAGTGCTTCTTGGATCGAACTAGCAGACTGCTTCTTGGAATCATATTCAAGATGGTTTATTTAACATGGCAGCAATGCTTCTAATGTTGAATGCGGAGTGTTGAAATTTTCATTTAGTGAAATATTCTTTGTCACAAAATTATCTACCAGGTGTTCGACATCCTGAATCGGTTTAGGACGTTATTTCTATATTCTTTGGAATTAAGAGAAAATTGGTTAATTTCAATACAAGTTTTAGAGTAGTTGGTAATTTTAACAACCGTCCATTCGCTTAAATCTGACGGTAGAAAAATAAGAGCTACCGAAAACTATCAGAAAAAAAGTACCTGAAACTACCGAAATTGTATTATTTTTTATCTGATATTAAAAGGGTATTTAGGTAATTCGTCCCACGGTCCCACTCTCTCCCCCACGCACGATCCGCCGCCGCTTCCCACTGACTCTCCCCCCTATCGATCCGCCGCCGCCTCCCACTCACTCTCTCCCCCATGCACGATCCGCCGCCGCTTCAGTCCCTCTCTCCCCCATTGATCCGCTGCCGCTTTCTCCAAATTCTCCGCCGCCGCTTCCCCAAATCCCTCCTCCCACGGTCGCCGGGGAAAGCGTGGACGGCGTTCCAGGGCGGAGTACGGCGCTGGAGGGCGTGGAGGCGCGCTGGAGGACGTTGAGGACGTCGAGACGCGGCCGGCTGCTACCCGGCGGCTGCCTCGTGGCGCGCTGGAGGACGTTGAGGTCGCTGAGCAGCAGATCCCTGCCCGCTCTCTGCCGAACTCGTCGGTGCCAAGGCCACCGCCCAGCAAGTCGTCCGTTCTCACCAGGGCGGACCGGGCAGCAGCAGTAGCGGGCACCTGCGCCGTCGCCGGACCTCTCCACCTCTCCGGCAGCAGCTGGTCGCGGGCGCCATGGACGGACTTTAGCAAGCAGTCGCGAGGAGGCCGGCTGCTCGGCGACGACGACCTCGACGAGCTGTGCGGCTACATCGATCTGGAGTTCGGGTCCGACGAGGGCAGGAGCAGAGTGCGCGCAGTGCGAGGAGGGCAGGAGTAGGCGTGCGTCGAGGCCGGGTGCGCGGCGTGCGACGAGGGGCAGGAGCGGACCTGACGAAGGCTTGGGTGCCATCTTCACTCCTACCATTGCAGTACAGCGGCTTTCTGGGTGAGTCGTTGGACATCTTCAGGCCGTCCCAGCTGACATGAAAACACATATGCATCAAGTCTGATTTTTGCAAATTCACATCTTCAGGCCGTCCCACCCATTATTCATCAACATTGGCATGCACGTTGCTCACTAGAACCATGGCATGCTATTTATTGATCCGTAAATATCTTAAAGCTAAATTGTATCTGAGGTACCTTGTAGGTGAGACGTTCTTGTGATGGCAGTGCATGAAAGAAGTTACATAGTTCAGTTATAACACAATGTCTGCGTTTAACCAAATTCAGCAATATACACGTAGGATTAGGAATGAATAATGATACCCTGAATTATTCTCTGATACTAATTTTTAGAAAATACAGCATTGGAGAACTTGGTTTCTGAATATACTATCGTAGTATCGTATTGACTTCTGTGAAGTCAATCAATATGAATCAGTGAAGTTCTAATCAGTTTTTCATTAGTATTGTGCTCAACTGAAAGTGACAGAAATTATCCTAATTTCTTATGTTCTTACTTCTGCTTTAGTTTTTAGTAATATATTCAATCAATTAGAATCATTTGGCTGTAATCTGACTGTAAATTGTATGCATTATATATTTATTTCTCATCTAGTGTTTTGTACTTGCAGTTTGCAGGTTCAGCCTGAGATGAGCTTAAGCATATTAGTGAAGCTGTTACTTTTCTGGTATAATTTTCTTCATTTACTTCTGGGAAGTGACAAGCACATACTTGCCAAAGCAAAGTTTAGAGGTAAATAAGTAAATTATTCCTATCTCTTGTCATCCTGAAAACCATTTTACCTTACTGTCCTTGTATCTGACACACACATATTCACCATCTTACAACCGTCGCAGATGAGCATGAACTATACCACATGGACCGTGATGTACATCTCAAGCGTGCAAAGATGGAGTTCACGAACATGCCGGCACGTGCCGATATGGATCAGAATTTACAACGGGACATCGAGTACGAGACCAAGATGGATCAAATCCGCATGGAAGGAAAGCTGATGCAAGAACATGCGAAAATAGACAGAAAGGTACATTTACAGGTTGAGCTTCATTTCCATTGAGTCCCCAACACACATATATCTTCACCATCTTAATACCACTGCAGGCTGAGATTGAAAAAGGCCAAATCGTATCGTCAAATCAATCTGATGTCAGCGAGTCACAATCTCCCAGGGTAACTATGTCGCGCCGATACTATGTACTTCTGAAAACATGTGACAACTTTTGTATTGTTGTAAATCTAATGTCAATGACTCATATGTAGGTAATTGTAATGGAATTCCGTGTTTTTAAGGACCGGAAATTGTCTCATGTTCCGGATGGATACATCAACAGACCAGGTGAAATGACATTTGTAGAGCCGGGCAAAGTCGAGTGGTCGGAAATGGTCTTAAATTTGTGGCACCAAGGGTACAAAGGCAGTGCTGATTTGTACTACATCAAGCCTGGGTGCGTACCACCGCAAGGAATGATCATGATTTCAGGTGAAGATGATGTACATCAAATGATGCAAGCTCTCGAAGGAATAAAGAAATGTGACTTATTCATCGTGAGGAATTGTCTAGACTCAGAATCCGAGAATAGTGAGTATGGATTGAGTGAAGACGAGTGGGTATAGTTCCAACCGTCTATCTATGTTATCAACATTTTGCCTACATAATTTTTATATTCATAGCTTTCTATTCTTTGGGACAGGAATGTCCATACCCCTTCATTAATATTGGCCAGAAGGAACTGGACGAAGATGGGACATCACCAAGCATAATGCACTCTTCACTTAACAATATCAAGAAAGAATTGTCTTTTGACAATGTTGACGAGCAGAACAACGTGTGATCATTCA